>JAODKM010000461.1:0-11551 GCA_026780845.1 Petrocephalus sullivani
TCCGGCCCCCAAGGAGACTGTCTGGTAAAACTCTGGCCCTCTGACAAATATAGTTGATGACCCCTGCCCTAGGGTGTATGGGAAAGGTGGTTAAATATTAAACATAATATTAAATATTAGCTCTGCATGCAATTGTGGACACCACAAGAAAATTTTCTTCTTCAAAATAATCCTTCTGTTGGCTAAGTTTCCTGTTGTAATAAATCAATTTCATTTTAGATTTGTATTTTCCATCGGAAAGAAGAAACAGTTGCAAATGCGCAATGCGCAATGGTGACAAATTTTGTATGTAGAATGAAAATTAAATAACGGAATGGACACCAGTATGTTAAATTCAACAAACATAATGACAGGCTATTTCCTTTTAATTTTTTTACTAAACGTGTATTATTTCTATTGTTTGTACAGGATCAACTGTGGATTTCAGTGTTCAGTCTCAATTGTGCCAGGGATCAAAGCCAAATGCAAAAGCAGATAGAAGTTAAAACGAACTTAAAAAATTGAAAACGAAGTAAATGCCAGCTAAATAAGAGAAAGCATATGCATGTGAGGAGTGTTGCCAGTGTCAATATAGACAAATGATAATTAGCCATTTTGTGAAAATTTATGTACATACATAAGATGAGCCTTAGATGTTTATAACTGGTAAGGGTTCATGTTTGGCTGATGGTCTACAGTTATTACTTACATCCAACCATCCATTCATCCATTTCCTACCACTTTTCCAGGTCGGGTCACAGGGGCAGTCTAAGCAGGGAAACCAAGACTTCTCTCTCCCTGGCCACTTCGTCCAGCACTTCCGGGGGAACCCCAAGGTGCTCCCAGGCCAGCCGAGAGACATGGTCTCTCCAGCGTGTCCTGGGTCTTCACCGGGGCCTCCTCCACCTCGGAACACCTCACCAAGGAGGCATACAGAAGGCTTCCTGACCAGATGCCCGAGCCACCTCATCTGGCTCCTCTCGATGCAGAGGAGCAGCGGCTGTACTCTGAGTCCCCCCCGAATGACTGAGCTTCTCACCATATCTCTAAGGGAGAGCCTTATGCCGCACCGATCTGCCTGACGATCTCCTGATCTTCTCTCACTCGTGAACAAGACCCCAAGATACTTAAACTTCTCCACTTGGGGAAGGACCCCCCTCCCCAACCCAGAGAGAGCACTCCACCCTTTTCCAGCTGAGGACCATGGCCTCGGATTTGGAGGTGCTGATTCTCATCCCAGCTGCTTCACACTCGGCTGCGAACTGCTCCAGTGGGAGCCGAAGGTCATGGTCCGATGAAGCTAACAGAACCGCATCATCTGCAAAGAGCAGAGATCTAATCCTGAGGTCAAACCGGACACCCTCAATGCCCTGGCTGCACCTACAAATTCTGTCCATAAATGTTATGAACAGAATCGGTGACAAAGGGCAGGCCTGGCAGAGTCCAACCCTCGCTGGAAATGAGTCCGACTTACTGTCGACAATGCGCACCAAGCTCTGACACCGGTCATATAGGGGCCGAACAGCCCTTATAAGGAGACCCGGCACCCCTGGAGCACTCACCAAGTCCACAAAGCACATGTACTGGAGACTGGTTGGGCAAACTCCCACACACCCTCCAGGACCCTGCTGAGAGTATAGAGCTGGTCCACTGTTCCACAGCCAGGATGAAAACCACATTGCTCCTCCTGAATCTGAGGTTTGACAATCCGACGGACCCTCCTCTCCAGGGGCCTCATGTATAACGGCGTGCATAGAATTCACTCTAAAACATGACGTACGGACAAAACCAGAAATGTGTGTACGGCAAAAAAAATCCAGATGCATAAAATTCTACGCTCTATCCCTTCTTACATCCTAATCAGTGTGGAATGTTACGGATGCGCACGAGCCCACCGCCACGCCCCGACTCCTTCCATAATTCTACATATTTTAATACGCAAATCAATATAAAGATCCCCTTTGATCGGGGTTTTGTTAAAAACAATGGCCAAGGCACGTGGGAAGAAGAAAAATTAAAGAGAATGCGAAGTGGAGGTCTTGCTTAGTGAAACCGAGGTGAGAAAAAAATGTTGTTTGGTGGTTTAAGTAGTGGCATCAGCCACAAAAGAAAACTGCGAGTGGCACAGCGTGGCAGTGGCATTTAAAAATGTAATTCCAGAAAAGTCGCACTGTGGTTGAAATAAAAATAAATGGCTGGATATTAAAGTCAACATAAAGAAGCGAGTCGCAGCTCACCGTATGAGCCTCAACACCACTGGAGGAGGTAATGGAATTGTGTTTGAGCAGTGAGTTGCTGCAGTTACTGGGGACATGGTCATAGCAGCAGTTTTGCCAGTAGGTGAGGGGGTTTGTTTGTACCATATTTGTTTGAATTAGTTAAATGTTTCAGATGAACAGACAGACAGCAGATGTGGTATTAATTTTGTTTATAGTTTCAAACAATGGTACAGGCAAGCCACTATCTTGTGCCATGTTATGCAGCACACTACATGCGTGCACAATTTGACACACTTCCTGTGGACTATAGGGCAACACGTTACGACAACCTTCTCTCAACATTCCCACGATGTTTTTCAGAAGTGAGGAGAACGTTCCAGGAAACGTTCTTTGAACTTTATTTGCGCTTGTGATTTAACGTTCTAGAAACGTTATGACAACCATCATATGAAACATTTATATGTACAAATGACAAGTAATTAAAATCAGAAGCAAACTTTTATTTACAAACGTCTTTTACAATAAAATGGACAAAACGGTGAAATGAAACATTTACTCCAACAGACCCCACCAATTAGCTCTGCTGTGCTACTCCAGCTCAGCTCTGGAGGTCTGAGTTTCACCCTGCAAAATGAACATATGGAGTAGGGTTATTTTTTTTTTATTTAAAATAAACTTTAAAACACACACACACTTTTCAAAACAAATTTTCAGAGGTGCTAAGAAATTGTAAATCTGGAAAGGAAACTATACAGGCCTCATGCTATCAGACACACTTGCATTATGCCTGGTACCAGATGCTGAATAGAAGTCTTCATCTAATTGCATTGGGTATATTATTTGCTAAACTTGGCTTTACTTTATTCATTAAAAAAATGATAAATTCATGAAACTGTACCACTACATGCAATATGGCCAGACAAATCATTTTGTAAAGCTTTACTGTGCGATCCCTTTCGGGGCTTCATTACGCACAACAGTGCAGAGCAACACATAACAACCAGACTTCAATGACACGACTGGGGAAACAGACTTGAACGCGGACTGAAATAATACACCACTGATGAGATGTAGACTGGAGACAGCTGGGAAACACCAGGATTCCGCTCGAGGGCGGCAAGGGGACGTGGCACACAGGAGGATCGGACGGGAGGGACGTGACAGTACCCCCCCCCCAAAGGTGCGCACAAAGCAGGCGAAGGGACAAGACTGGGGACACAGGACCTAAAAAACAAAAGCACAGACCATCAATGGGGCACTGGAAACAGGACATACACAAAGAACAAGCACAATGGAAACAGGACAGACACAAAGAACAAGCACAATGGAAACAACCAGGACAACAACTGACAAACCACGGGCAGGGCAAACAGGCACAGGGGCAGCAGGAAAGGGGACACACCAACAGGAGGAACAAAAGGACCAGGAGTGAACACAGGAGAAACAGGGGGACAAAAAGCAGACACCGGGGGCACAAAACCAGGGGGCAGGAAGGCAGAGGGCGGGGGAGAACGGGGAGCCCGTGGGAGCTCCAACGCGCGAGGGGCGGCAGCCGCAGGGGCAGCAGGCAACCAAGAGGTAGGAGCAGGAGGGGACCCTGAAGGGAGCGAGGAGGGAGACGGAGGAACGGGCAAAGGAGGCGAAGGGGAAGCCGAAGGGGGCACCCAAGCAGGCGAGGAGGGAGACACAGCCGCCACAGGCGACTGTGAAGCAACAGGCCGGTGAAGGCTCTGTCGATCGAGGACGTTGAAGGGGGGACCCCGCAGGCGACCGATGAGGCATCAAAGGCAGGACTGACGGCAACCGACAAGGCATTGGTGGGGGACCTGCAGGCGACCGCCGAGCAGGAGCCGGAGGACACACAGGCACCCCACAAGCCACAGGCAGGGCGGGCGGGAATCGACCCCGTCGCAAGTGTCCTCTTCCCTTCCAGGAAATGGAGAGGCGGGACCATTGCTGGGAACTCAGGGACAGGAACCTCGGACACTTGAGCGGGCGCCGGGCGGGGAGACTCGGGAACAGAACCATTGGGAACAGGACCATCGGGAACAGGACCATCGGGCAAAGCCTTGGGTAGCGCACTAGGCACGGCAGCGCCATCTCCTGGACCGGACTGGAGCGCAGCGGCGCCATCACCTGGCCCGGACTGGAGCGCGGTGGCGCAGTGGAACAGGGCACAAAAGGCACCCTCAGAGGGCGATCCACTTGCAGCCGAAGCAGGTCCCACCGCTGGGCTCTACTTTGGGAGGGGCTCCTCCTGACATGCAGCAGGGCAGACCGCGGAGAGAGAGACGGCCCCTAGGGAGATAACAGGAACAGGGGCAGGCGTCACAGGAACAGGCGCCACAAGAACATGCTTCCTGGGGATCTTGGGGACCCGCAGAATTGTGTCCCCCATGGACTTGGCCCCTTTAACAGCCAGGCGCGATCCCCGGAAGGAGCGAGCTGCCAGCACTGGCAGCTTCGCAGCAGCGTCTTGGGGAGGTGCGGGGCAGCGAGGGCGATGTCCGGGGCAAACACCGCCGGATCCAGAATCGGGAGGGGCTCCTCCCAACACGCAGCAGGGTAGTAAAAGAAAATCTCTGTAGTCTCCCCCCGTCACCGGATCCTCCGCTTTTTCCTCCTCCTCACTGCTTCGGGCGGCGGGATCGGGGACGGCTCCGGGAGCTCCCGACACAGACCGGGGGGAACTCCGCTGTCCAACTCCACCCGCCGTAGAATTGCCTCGGCGACCCTGTCGCGGTTACGCACCGCCAGGGCTCCAGCAGCCAATAGACGGCCTCATCCACTAGACCGAGGTACTCCGCCTTGGTCAGCTGAGGCATCTTCTTTTGGAATCCTGTCATTCTGTCACGTCACGGAAGGGTGAGGGAAGAGGCGGAAGCAGGATAACTGTGCGATCCCTTTCAGGGCTTTATTACGCACAACAGTGCAGAGCGACACGTTACAACCATGAGACTTCAATGACAGGACTGGGGAAACTTGAACGCAGACTGAAATACAGCACTGACGAGATGTAGACTGGAGACAGCTGGGAAACACCAGGATTCCGCATGAGTGTGAATCCCTGCGTTTGCCAGCGCCTCCCGTTCCAGTTCCCGTGCCTCCCATTCCAGTTCCCGTGCCTCCAGTTCCGGCTCCTGTGACTCCAGTTCCCATGCCAGTCCCTGCTCAGCCCCCGTCCGGTCCAGATGATGGTGCCGCCGTGCCCCATCTGCCCGCCGGGTCCTGCCAGTCTCCAGACACGCCCAGCGCGCTCCCACAGGCATCGGCTCCTGTTTCTGAGTCTCAGGTGTCCGCCCCAGAAGGGGCCTCTGCCCTCTCCATGCCTCCCCAGCCCAGCCCAGAAGGGGTCTCTGCTCTCCCCGAGCCTCCCCGGCCCGGCCCAGAAGGGACCACTGCTCTCTCCGAGCCTCCCCAGCCCAGCCCACGGGGTCCCAATCGTGCTTCTGAGGCTCCAGTCACTGCTCCGGCTCTGGCCCTCTGGCCAGTCCCTGACGTCCCCGCTCCCGAGGTCGCTGAGGTTCCCGCTCTGGCTCCTGAGGTCCCTGAGGTTCCCGCCCTGGCACCTGAGGTTCCTGCCCTGGTGCCTGGAGTTCCTGCTCCTGAGGCTCCAATCCCTGACATCCCCGCTCCCGCTCCTGAGGTTCCCGCTCTGGTTCCTGCCCTGGCTCCTAAGGTTTCTTCCCTGGTTCTTGACCCTGCTCCCATGACCCCAGTCCCTGTCCCTGTCCCCGAGGTGGTCCCAGACTGCCTGATCACCGGTCCTTTCCCTGTGGAGGTGAAGCTGCTCGAATGGGACCCCTCAGGGGTGTCCCTTCAGGGTGATAACCCCTCCGCTTTTCCCACAGCAGGGCAGATCCCAGCAGTGGCCCCACCTCTCTGTTTCCCGGAAGGGACAGGGCTCGCCTTCACCAGCTGCGGCTACACTGTCGCCTGCTGCAGCTTCGTCTCCCTCCTCGCCTTTGCCGGGGTCCCCTTCTCCTTCCTCCTCGCCTCCTCTAGTGCCCCCTTCAGCTCCCTCCTCGCCTCCTCCGTCCGTCCCTCCACCTGCCTCCTAGGCCCCTCCGAGGTCCCCTCCTGCTCCTGCCTGCGGGCGCCTGCTGCCCCTGCCGCTGCCGCTTCTCACCTGTTGGGGTTCCCTTGGGCTCCATGTTTCCCCCCACTCCCCGTTCTCGCCCCCAGGTTTTGTGCCTTCTGTTTTTGTGCCCCCCGTGTTGGCTTCTCGTATACTGTTTATTTGCAATTATGTTATTTATGTCTCTCTGAATTTGTCATACAGTACTGCCCAATAGTGTTGACCGAACTTTACAGTTTTTGGTACCCGAACCCGAACGTAAAAGTTCGGGTTTGAGTTCAGTGTTCGGGCGTTTACTAAAGCTTGTTGAAGGTTTAAATGAACAAGCGTTTAAGCTGTGTGCCCTTAGAAGCCATCACAGCCATGCCTACTAATGGTATGGCTGTGATTAGCCGGTGCATCATAAAAGCTGGATCACGTGTAGTAGCGCCTATCAGCTCTGATGGTGTGTTCGTTACCTCAGAGGTCGGAACTCGGAATGACGTCACGCACCAGTTCACCGCGTTCCCAGTACAAGTCGGAAAACCATTTAGCGATGCCGGGGACTACGTACCTTAAATCTGACAGGTTATCCGGCTAAGCGAGAAGTCCCAATATCACAGTATTTTGTGCATAAAAACACCCTAGCAACATGTCCACAGGTAGGGGCTGGACAACATGGCGTGTCAGTCAATTTAATGAGCCACAAAAGACGCGAGCACTGGTAATCAAATTAGCGCTGACATACGAAATCATTCGCTTATATCAAAACTTGAGGTGCGTAACACTTAAATCAAATTAATCTTCAGGATAAAAATTGCTAATTCAGTAGATCATAACCTATTAATATAAATAAGACAAATTAATCTAATCAATCCAACGGTGTCATCATACAAACTGTGGACGGGATGATGCTGCCTTCATCGCAACTCGGAAAAACCGCGTCCCGTATTGATTAAAAACAGGACACATAATTTTATTGTTAAAAACTGTCACACACATAAAATGTTTGTACAGTTATTGAGGGGCATTAGTGTGTCTAGCAGAAATACTGACAACAAAATAATAGACAGCACAGGAATTATACTGGAATATAAACTAAAATACTTTAACTTATGGACATAACAAGCACTACAACACCGCAGCTCACGCTCGCGCTTCCACTCGAAGCTGTCGGACGTGGGCGTGGCTTCGTACGTTACGAATGGGCGGGGTTGGATGTCCAACCCCGCCTTCCCGCAGGCTGCAGCCAGAGGCTTCTCGATTCGCACGAGAGGAACGAGGGGGCGTGGCACACGGGAGGATCGGACGGGCAGGGCATGACAAAAACTGGACGATATCGTATTTTAAGGGACGCGTGGAAACCCTGTCTCCTATCCACATTTGTTTGCAGAGCAATTGTCCTGCTCTTACACCCATTTTGCAGCCATCTAGCCCTTTCTATGACTTTTAAGAGCCATTTTAGTGCCCTAAAGTTTGGGTCCCGAACTCGAACTTTGCGGCGAAGTTTGGCCGAACCCGGCAAACCCGAACTTCCAGGTGTTCGCTCAACTCTGCTGCTCAACCACTATCAATGGACGTGTTGTTACAGTGTTTTTATGTGCAAAATGCCACGTAATGTACATGTTGTTTGTTGTTATCATCCGCTAAAGACGGCTAACAATTAGCCAGGATATAACTGTGGGGTCCATATTTCAGAAAGGAGGATCTCTTAATTCGTAGGATTTATGGTAGTCTGGGCTAAATGTGTGTGAACGAAGATAAAAGCCATTTAAACTCGAGAAAAGTAAATCCGGCTCAGCAAAAAATGTTACATTTTGAAACGGGTCCCTGGAATTGCTAAATGGTTTTCCGACTTGCTTTACTGGAACGAGGTTCCTACCTCCGGGGTAAATGGAACATTAGCGAGAGACGCTGATCCTATGATGCTATGCAATAGACTTAACATGACATCAGGTATGAATAACTGCATGAGAGTCGCTGATCGAGGTACAGATGAGATCGGATAACTATAGTTTAACCCTTGTGTGCATGACTACCAATATCATGTCTATGGGAACATTTTTTCCATCTGAGATTCATCATCCTTGCCTCGTTTTCTTTAAAGAGCATGTTATTTATTGGATAGTTTTTGTCCCCCCCACAACACATTTACATTTCACTGGTGGTATTCCGGGAGCAGTGCCCAGGTGTGAAGCTTTAGAAGAATATTGCTTTCCACGTACCCCAAACCTAATCCCATTTTACCAATCATTTACATTACCATCAACCACGAATATCCCATCTATCCTCCCGCATATATTGCATTGGCAAAAGTTCTTGGAAGGTCCCCAATTAATTTGTTTTGACTGGCCTTATTAGCATGTGCAATTTATGTTCTGTGAACGAGTTTGGTTTTATGAACGTTATTTGATCACGTTCCCATGATGTTCTTTTTGGGTTAATGTTATTGTGCAACGTTTATGGAATGATTAGGAACGTTAATTATATAACATTGTAGAAGAACCTTCTAGGACCCTAATGGGAATATTAGTGAATGTTCCCTGTCAGCTGGACCTCCGCCAGGTCTTGTCCGGGCAGCGCCAATGGCCCTTAAGCTGCCCTATAGTCCGCTCTACCACCGCCCGAGCCTGAGAACGGACGCTTTAAAATTCTTTCCATTTACATACGCAAATTCATTCTCTGGAGGGGCCTTCATAGCAATGTGCGTGCAGTCGATCGTTCTGATTGCATTTGCAAAATGGGATATCGATGCGAATTATGCTTTAATGTTTACCTGTTAAACCTACAGTGTAAGGAAAAATTTTATCTGGATGACAAGTGGTTTATACCATCCCATATAGCTGGCATAGCTCGACTCAGTGATAACTGAGAAATACCCGATCGGTCTGCAAGTTCACGTTGAAAAGCTACTGTGGCTAAAAATCCTAGGGTGGACAGAAGCGCAATTTCTCAAAGCCTGCCTTTGTAAAACTGGCCCCAGCTCAGCATACAGCTCTTGCAAATCTAAATTGACTTAGAAGCCAGTTATCATCATGAGCCAAGAGATCACTATGATCGCTAAATACGCTCTTCTAATTCTTCCATTTGTGATGTCTTCTAATAACACAAGAGCAGCCATGGTAGTTGGAATATTTTGGACTTTCTCTGCACCGTTTTGTTACAAATTGATTACGATCAGGTGCTGTACATTTATAAACGATGTACAATTAATTGTACATGCCAAAACAAATCCACAGTTGACTCAAATCCTGTAGTGATAGCTATCACTTGCAGTCACCACCTTGACCTCTGGTGGTGGATGCTGTGCATTACATCGCCTCAATGCAACATCTCTTTATCAGTTTAATAGAAAAAGGTGTGTCTGTATTTTTGACAGAATTAAAAATAACACTTTCAGGATTTCTAAATACCAGGGTATAATCCCGTCATTCAAGCAAGCAAGTAAACCCTTTCTTCTTCAATAATGTTGGCATGCCCCGGGGTGTTGGGCAGATAGTTAACATTGTACCCCAAGAGGTTATTTTCTCCCTACTTGGGAGTTTTTGCTTCCCTTTTCCCTGTTTTTGTATTATTAATGTCTTAATGTCTTATAATGTATCAAAACACCCCCATGTAAATTGTTTTTTAAACATATTGCTATCAGAAAAAAAACTCATGGAACACAGTTTTTCTCGCTGCATAATGATTAATTCCTCACTAGATCAGCTGAGCACCGTCTGTCTAAATAAAATTATTCATCAAAATGAATCAAAACCGTAATGCCAAAAAATATAATAGAACTCTTTATTTATAATTCATCCATCAAGGAACAGTTTATCCAAAGCAGGCCTGTAACAAACCTGAGCTTAAACTAGGAAGCAGAGGAAACAAGGCAGACCAACCTCCTGGAGAGGATCACTGAGGCATAACAAAGTCTTTTACTCTGAGTTCAACATTCTTTGAAGGGCTTGTTTCTAGAATAACAATAATAACAATTTAACCATAGAAACCTATTCCACAAAGCAGGATTTCTTGCTTAACCGGATAATTTGTTGAATTTAAGGTAGTCTGGGTAAAATTTAAGTGAACAAATATAAATTCCATTTAGCCCATACTACCTTAAATCCAACAAGTTATCCGGCTAAGCAAGAAATCATGCTTTGTGGAACAAAGTTATACGTCATTAATCAGCCTTATACGAAATTACTGTTATAAGTGCTGCTTGTTTCCAAAAACCAGATTGATGCCTCATTACATTTTCATTGTTTTCCACTGAATATCCTTCAAAAAAATAACCATTTTGTTCTACTTATCCTCTAGTGAGGTTTCTCGATTGTCTTTTCTGCCCTACTCTAGGGAACAGGGGATAGGAGGGAAGAGGAGCCAGTCATGAAAGAAGAAATTTAATAGTCACAAAAATAAGCAGTAAGCTGAAGGAATAAACACAGCTGACAGCACATGGTTTTGGTCGTTGTTCCGTGGATGGCGACTCCTTTCTTAAGGTTTGATGGTAAAATCCACCCGACCAAACACCTGCCTCAGAAAAGCACAATCCAGACAGGCGATCAAGGTGTTCTGACCCTCCTTATCTGGGGTGAAGGACTCAGTCCAGGTGAGGGAGGACTTTGGGGCAATGTGGCTGCAACAAAACACATGCAACAGTGGTCACCATGATGATTTAGCAAAGTGAACATTAATTGAAGAATTTGTGTGAAACAATCAGAAATAATGTTCTGCTGTACATAAGTGACATTATACTGTGAGGAATACGCTGGCTGTTCAGTGAGACAAATACAACAGTGTCAAAATGATACAATCCATCGCTTTATGTTTGCAACAATGATGTTAAACAGCTAGTTATCTAGCTAACAACGTTAAGCTGTTAAGCTTAGCAATATTTAGTAATCCATACAAACAACCAATATGAATACAAATGTTAATTAGTGCAAACATAAATATTACTTAAATTAATGACTTCATAAAACAACTTTTCATCAGTTGAATAGATGTCAAATGCTACCAGATGACAGGAGAAAAAAAAAGTAGATGTACATACACAGTTTTCAGGTAGGGTTTTTTACAGCATCACTGTATATTAGGAGTGTGACGAGATCAGATTTGTCTCGCGAGATGCGTCTGGTCTCGCGAGAACGTGACGATATCCCATCTTTCTTATACCGTAATAGCATAAACAACGTCCGGAAAGTGGTGCAGCGGAAACTGTTTAAGGGGGGACCGTTTTTACTGGTACACCGCTGAACATGCATGCAATAGATTACCTGCGTTATGGTGCGTTCGATTATGCCGACGAAGT
>JAODKM010000462.1:0-11548 GCA_026780845.1 Petrocephalus sullivani
TGCTTTGGTCATGTGGAAGATTCTGGTGCCTACACAAGTCCTTGGGAGTTCTAAAATTTCCCCCTGAATGTTGCAATTGCTGCACAGCGTTGCAGTAATTATTATATTAAAATATATTTTTGCCCCCTCCACTATAAGTCATTTTAAGGCTTCTTTTGAGAAATGTTACTTCCTTTCCCCTTTGCTCATTTTTTTACAATGAAGCAGCATCCCATTTTGAGATTTTTATATTTTCAACAAATAGTTTAATTCATTTTGGTGTCTTTTGGGTTGCTTTGGTGTGTTTTTATTGATTTTATAATTATTTTATAATATTCTTACATTTGCCTCTGCCAGATGTTACAATAATATAACACATTTCACCATTGAAATACGTGGGATCGATGTCCCTGTTATCGACAGTCCGTGCTTTTCTTACGTGGAGGTGGGGGAGGAGCCAACAAAGTACTACTTAGAGATCGTTTGTTATTTCTGAAATAACAAAGGGTTTTTGGAAAAGCACGTAGACCTCACTCGTTATTTTCCTAAGTAGTACTTAATCTTGTTCGTTATTCACTAAGATTGATTGCTTTCGGGAAACCCACTCCATGACCACAAAGCACGAAATTGTATGGCTCAATGGATTTATATTCCTTGAGATTTTTTTTTTCTATTAGATTGACAAAAATGTCCAGCCACTATAACTTAGGCCATTTAGTTGGGTCCTTGACCCACTGATCTGACAGTGAGTACAGGTCAGGAAATCTAACCCCATTACTACAACTTAATTTATTAATGTACAATTTAGGGCTGTGCCTGTGCTTGTGCTCCATTGCCGGTGCCAACACGTAGTTATAGGGAAGGTAATGGCATGGAACAGTGGAGCAGCCATCACCGCTATCAAGGACAGCCATACCGTTATAATTATCGGTATTGTTTTATCCGGCTTTAGTCACCACAAACATATGAATACCAACGTGAGTGTGTGGGCATGTCCGCACACGTGGAAGCCTACATATATAAATAAAACTTTACCACACATTATTACATTTTGCAAATTTTGCATTTTGAAAATGTCATTTGACCAATTCATTAAATATAACAGCCTAAATAAAATTACACACTTTTCTTTCTTTTAAAACAAGTCATCTTTTCGTACAGTTGCTATGTCACCACGCCGAAACAACTGCTATTAGCTGTCTCATCGTCTTGCTTTAAGTGTGTTTTGGTAATCTGACTGTTATCAGGAAACTAACCAATGACAACTGTGCTTGTGTATTTGGTTCGCGCCCCTCTTCTATCAAGTTTTAAAATACCTCTGTTTGAGTGAGTGCGCTAACAACAAATACGACCAGAAGGAAAATGGTGTGCCGCTGCTGGGCATCTGCACTGCTTACTCGGCTGATCCACTAGTAATGGCTGCTGCCCAGATTAATAGTACATCTGCCTGGCAAATTCTTATTTTGAGAGCATTTGTGTTGTGGGATGCCAACAGAGAACAAAAAACTGGAATATGCACATGGAGGAAGGGCCATGCACGATCTGTGTGGGTACCTAAGTAAGGTGAACTTAGATCCGGTAAAAATATTGTCGATATCAGATAAGAAAAAATGTCCTTGTTATTTCCTGTAACAACCTTACATAATGTTATGCTTTGTGGTTCATGTCGTTAATTTATGTAGCCCATTCCAACTTGGAATGCAAGATGATAGAGGCCAATAAAAGCTTAGGTGAATATATGATTTTGTAGCGTCAGGGGGATTATCATATCCTAGCATGCTCACAGCCGATGTGTACATAGCCGCTTGTTCTGTTGTTGTTGTGGTAAATGGTTGTAATTGGCGAGTGTAACATGTATGTTACCTGTGTTCTATGTGAACCCTGTCTGACCTTAGTGTATCCCTAGCTTTGTATCAACCCCCCTCCGTGGGTGTACCTGACAGTTCAGTGTCTGACTTATTTGTGTTTGGACCAGTTCTAACTAGTTTCGGTATTTGACTGTGGCATTACCTCTTGTAAGAGCTACAGTAAAAGAGTCGTATTTCTCCCTGTACTGACCTCCCACGTCATTTTCCGCCGCAGCCATGCCACAGTATGCCCGGCGTCACAATATGAAAATGTCTGCCGATGAGCCTGACCGAAAACCTGATGTGTGAATTATGTGCATGTGTCTAAGCTGAGAATTCTTCACTTCAGCATGAAGTACAGTAACTGCATTTTGAAATATCTGAAACATAAGAAAATTGGTATTTACAATCCTTTTGAATTGGGCCGCGGGATAAACCAAAACCGATAATCATTGCGATAGAATTTCCCTCAAAATCTACATGCCAAAGGCTGAATATGATTTCGATATAATTTAAGACAAAAATTTCTTGCCTGATACACCTTGTAACACAAAATGACGTCACTTTCTCTATGGTTGCTTGTCTGGATCAGCAGTGACGGACAAGCGCAAACACCACGATGAAAACTCAAACGGGGGATTTATTGCGCAAATAAGAGAATGCAATAGGACAGGCATACAGAAGACAACACAATCAAAACAACAGGGCAACTCACTGGGAGAGCAGGTAAGTCAGAAGAAAGTCATTCAGTACTTATGATACGGTACTTTCACTTTTCCATTTGTTTCCAGTTGAGTACCAGTACAAGTTCAAGTAAAATATACAACCGATGTCTTGAAAAAAAGTTACAAACTGAGAAAACAATAAATGAAGTAAAAAAATAATAATTGCCATCTGGCCAGATACAGATACAAGAACAGATACAACAAGATCTGGATGGGATATTTTATTTAATATACTATAGGGGAGCATAGTATTGGAGAATTTCCAGATATAGCGATGTGATTTTTTTGTAATAAATATTGGGGTATTTCTAAAGCAAAAATGTATTACATTTCTCACAAACCCATCTAGGAATGATTTAAATAACAAGTATGAGAATAATTATGATTGTTTTGGAGAATGTACAGTATGTGGCACACATGCAAAAGCAAAAGGTAAACGTTAACTGATTTTAAATACATATATTGGATAATCTATACGAAGAATAATCATTCAAATTACAATGTTAGCTAAGTTTTTTCCCTATGGCAGAGAAAAAATGTTTTAGCGAAACTTAAATCCCCTGGACTATAATGTCTGCACAGAACTGAAAGTACGAAAAAGTCAGATCTTAATCTAGCTGACTAGTGATGTATGAACTGCGCAAAACATGCAATGTTAGATTTAATATTTAACATCATCCAGCAATATACCACAACCATTTTTAGAATTCAGTACAAAATACCCCACCTCATGTTATGCTGTTATTTAGCGCCAGTACCAGTGTTTACACCATTGGAAAACCAACGAAAAAGAAGTACCGTACATTTGGTACTTTATTGAGGTACCAAAAGTTTGGTACCTGCTGCGGTAAAAAAGCCCCCTAAGTGTAATTCAGTCCATGAGAAATCCCAACAGTAATAATCCACTGAGAATTAAGAAAGGATAGGAAGAATGCTGCAGAGTTTTTTCAGGGATGACTAAAATAACCTGTTCAACTTTTATCTCAGACTTGTCAAATGCAAAATGCTGGTTGGTAATGATGGCAAAAATGATGCTTCATGAACCATTAGCGATATTTTTTGAGCCCACTTGGAGCTTTTGGTTTCCTTTTCAGAATAATTTGAGCCTTTGTCTAAACGGAGCGCTCCATCTAATGAGGACAGGAAATAGAGCAAATTATTCTGGAAGTGTCATTTTGGCCATCACTACAGTTTGGAAAATGTTTGTCATGTTCTGACAACAAAGAATATCTTAAGCCACATGTAACTTGCCATTAGTCGGACGATTCTGCAACGGATTCTGCAACCGTACTGAGAAAGCCCAGCAGTTGGTGAGACTCTTATCCATAGCCCCGCCCACTTCCCTGCTCAAATTAACATTTATTTGCATGTTGTGAACTTGAAAGTGAAAACACAAAGTAGGAAATGAAGAGTCAAATTGGATGAGGAAAAGACAATGAAAAGACAAAAAGGTTTTTCACAAATGACTCATGCATGAGTGGAATGTAAATGGTGTTATTTTATTTTTCATTTTGGCAGGATATCTGCGCAAAGACTTTCAAAACTAAATGGCCAAGTGGGGATTGTATTTTCATTTTTTCATTTTTGCAGGATTCTCCAGGTGAAAACTGACAGAAAATTTAAATGAAATGATGAAATATATTAATCGTATGTGTTGCTTGTAAACCAAGCATTATATTGTATGTGATATTATTGAGGGGGATGATCCCTCTATCTCAACACTGTGGAGGGCTCTGACCCATCAAGGTATGGACTCCACAAGACCTCTGAATGTGTCCTGTGGTATCTGGCACCAACACGTTAGCACCACATGATTTAAAAGAAAATATGATTCATCAGACCAGACTGCTTTCTTCAATCGCGCAGTAGTCTGGTTCTGAGACTCACGTGCACATTGTAGGTGCTTTCAGCAGTGGACAGGGGACTACATGGACACTCTGACCAGTCTGCACTCATATAGCCCCATATGAAACATTCTGCTATCCACTGTGTGTTCTGACACCCTTTTGTCACGGCCAGCATTAAGGTTTTCAGCAGTTTGCCCTATAGTATCACTTCTATGGGATTGGACCAAACAGGCTAGCTTTTGCTGCCTATTCGCATCAGTGAGTTTTGCAAGCCCATGACCCTGCCGCCAGTTCACCAGTTGTCCTTCCTTAGACTAGCCATTGCAGATGCTCAGACACAGTCATATTGGCCCTTGTAAAAGTCAATCATTCTTACAATTGGCCATTTTTCCTACTTTCAACGCATCAACTTCAAGAATCGACTGTTTACTTGCTTCCTAATATAGCCCACCCCTTGACAGGTGCCATAGTAATGAAATATTCAATGTTATTCATTTCACCTGTCAGTGGTTTTAATGTTGTGGCTTATTGGTGCATATAGAATTATTATTTTTAAGGACATTAATGACCTCATCAAAGTACATCTGTAAGACATTTCCCCCCACTGGCGACAGAAAATTTTAAAAGTTGTCTTCCTTCCTCTGAGTTGGCACGCTGAAAGGAGACTAATTTCAAAGATACATCATCATCATCAATCCTTCATATGATTTTCAGGAGAACATTACCTTCAGACATGTCATAACAGGGTAATGCAGCTCCAGTTAATAAAATTATTGGAAGGTTGGTTGGATTTTGGTTGTACCAATTGGCTTTTTTCGGCAACTGTGCTAACCTTGCTATGATACGTCCGTGAAAAAGTGTCCATTCTTGTGAATCCAAGCCTTCCTTCTTTTGGCGATTCCCATTTTTCTGATGGGAATGCTAAGACATTTATGTGCATGTTTAAATGGGTAAACATTTAATAACTAGCACTTTCAAAGATGGCAGCACTGTATGTTCACATTGCCAGAATATTTCATAATGGCAAATGTCAGTACGGCCATTTAAGTCTGTTTAAAGGAATGGTGAAAAATTAAATCTGACTTTTTAAGGAATTTTCCGTGAATTTTTGTATGTCTGTTTTTTCCCCCTAGATGCACCAAGGATCTAGCTGACTACTAGTAATTTGGGGGAGGATTGTTCTTTATCTACTACTTTGCAGTCATTTAAGGTACAGATTCATTGACTTTTTATGATTTATGTTTTGATTTTACTTATTAATACACTGTATAGTTAGGCTTATGAAATAAAAAGGCAGTGTAATGTTTATCCACATACAGTACATCCAGAAAGTAGTCAGATCCCTTAAAAAAAATGTGTAAATTCATTTTATTTCCTCATGAATCTACACTCAGTACACCCATAATAACAGCACAAATACAGAATTATAGATTTTATTTTTTTTTGTATTAAAAAAGAAAAACTGAAATATCACATGGACGTAAGTATTCAGACCTTTGCTGTGATACTGACATATTTAACTCAGGTGCCGTCCATTTCACTTGATCATCTTTGAGATGGTTTTACACCTTGATTGGAGTCCAGCTGTGTTAAATGAAATTGACTGGACATGATTTGGAAAGGCACACACCTATTTATAAAAGGCCTCACAGCTCACAGTGCATGTCAGAGCACAAGCTAAGCCATGAGGTCGAAGGAACTGCCGGAAGAGCTCAGAGACAGGATTGTGGCAAGGCACAGATATGGACAAGGCTACAAAAAAAATTCTGCTGCAGTCAATGTTCCCAAGAGCACAGTGGCCTCCATAATCCTTAAATGGAAGAAGTTTCGGACAACCAGGACTCTTTCTCGAGCTGACCGCCCAGCTAAACTGAGCAATAGGGGGAGAAGAGCCTTGGTGAGAGAAGTAACCAAGAACCCAAAGATCACTCTGGATGAGGTCCAGCGATCCTTGGTGGAAATGGGAGAAAGTTCCAGAAGGACAACCATCACCACAGCCCTTAACCAATCTGGGCTTTATGGCAGAGTGGCCTGATGGAAGCCTCTCCTCAGTGCAAGACACATGAGAGCCCGCATAGAGTTTGCAAAAAAACACCTAAAAACTCCCATACTGTGAGAAATAAGATTCTCTGGTCTGATGAAATCAAGATTGAACTCTTATAGTACTGCTTAACTCTAAGCAGTACGTGTGGAGGAAACCAGGCACTGCTCATCACCTGCCCAATACCATCCCAACAGTGAAGAATGGAGGTGGCAGCATCATGCTGTGGGGGTGTCTTTTAGCTGCAAGGACTGGGCGACTGGTTGTAGTTGACGGAAAGATGAACACGGCAAAGTACAGAGATATCCTGGATGAAAACCTAGTCCAGAATGCTCAGGACCTCAGGCTGGGCCTAAGGTTCACCTTCCAACACAACAATGGCCCTAAGCACACAGCCAAAACAACACAGGAGTGGCTTAGGAACAACTCCGTGAATGTCCTTCAATGGCCCAGCCAGAGCCCTGACCCAAATGAACATCTCTGGAGAGACCTGAAAATGGCTGTACACCAACATTCCCCATCAAACCTGAAAGAGCTGCGAAGGATTTGCACAGGAGAGTGGCAGAAAATCCCCAAATCCAGGTGTGGAAAACTTGCATCATTCCCAAGAAGACTCATGGCTGTATTAGCTCAAAAAGCTTCTTCTACTAAGTACTGAGCAAAGGGTCTGAATACTTGCGTCCATGTGATATTTCAGTTTTTCTTTTTTAATAAATTTGCAAAACATTCTATAATTCTGGGTTTGTGCTGTTCATTATGGGTTACTGAGTGTAGATTCATGAGGAACAAAAAATAATTTACATAATTTTAGTATAAAGCTACAACATGACAAATGGTTAAAATTGAAAGGGGTCTGAATACTTTCTGGATGCACTGTATATTATCGGAATTATAGGGAGACCCCAGGAGTCAGGAGAATATTGCGGAAAACAAATATGAAACTGAATTGGAAAATAGAAGAAGAAAAAAAAACAGACCACACCATCCTCAGCTCAACAGTACAATTTATTGATTTCTCCACCTGTTTCAAAAGTGAAATCATGACCTCATCATGACCGCAAACCTAACAGACAAGACAGACACATGGAGAAATACCATTTTTTGTTTTTCGGTTCCTCCTAGCAGGCTCTGAAGAACTGTTTGTGAGTAACTGCTTGTAAATCTACATTTGAATACAATAAATATTAGGCTGGGTTGCACCAACATGGTTTAACTTTTAAACTGGATTAAATTGAGATTTATCTATTAATCTGGTTGCACCAAACTTTAAACCAAGTTTAAATTTAGTTTACAATTAATCCTGGTTAAATCTAAACTTTAGTTAATCTCAGTTTAATTACCACTTAAACCTAGACTAAATTTAAGTCTGTTGCACCTGTGAATTTAAACTTAGTATAAAGCTGGATTAGCGATTATATTTAAACCACCCCTTGAGGAGGTTTATGTTAAGATTTGTTTCAAGTTTTATTGAGAACATGGCTGCATTTCTGCGCTGGATGGGATTAGAGGAAAGAGTTCCTCACAGGAAAATTCGAGACAGGTTAAACCCGGTTGAGCAGTGATCGATTAGGGGTTGGTAAACTTAATAGTAGTAACTTACTGTAGTCTGTGGTTTTGTCCAGTATGCCATCATCGTCGTAGGGGTTGGCGAGGGGAGAAATCTGCTGCGGAATCATATTAATTATTTTTTTTGACAGCGGGTCCGTAATCACTTGTGGTGGTCCTCTGTCTTCTGCCACATATTTTTTAGCTTTTGCCTTTAGGTTTTTCCAGCAGGCTTTAAGTTGAGTCTTGTCCCTCATCTCCTTAATGCCAGCTGAGCCATTAAATCGCTCCGTTACCACCGTCCAAGTCTCCTCCTTTTCGTCCACTGTACTGCTGTCAGTTTGCTTGTACTCAATTACTGCCCCAAACTCTGCCATTAGCTCAGTTAGCAAAATCTTCACAAATGATGAAAAATTTGAACTCCTTTGCTGTGCCATATTGTATATCTTGGTGATATAAATATGCTCATTTGTAACAGATTTGTAACAGGGTTAACACCAGCGGTAACAGTAACGGTGAAAAATGGAATTTACGGATTTTATTTTAAAAACGTTCACGGGACATTTGTGATAACTTTATTTAGGACCATATTTATTTAGCCTCATGAATTTGTTCACATTTCTTCGGAATCCATCAGGGTGGACACTGAAGCTAAATTAATCCGATTTTAATCATAGTTTAAACTGGTCTAACTAATCCAGGGTCAAATTTAACCCTGAGCCTGATGAGGCGCAGGAGGAGCTCAACCACGGGCCAACCCACAGAGCCCAGGCCCTCAATACACATTGCAGAATAGTTCTACAGCAATCAATTGAGTGGCCTCCAGCCCGCAGTGGTAAAGCATGGTTGCAGTTTGACAAGGGTGTGAACAATATCATCCAAGCCACAGCTAAAGGAGATGCATACATTTTACTCCAGACAATGACTTCCATCATCTTCACCTGTGCCTCTGAAATGTTTAGCTACATTGAGAAAGGTAACACCAAGCCAACTACCTACACCATGAACTGCAGAGCCATTAGAATAAATCAGTAGCAGCAGGAGCTTTGAACCCTCAAAAGCCAACTTGAGACATCCATAGAAGAAGAGAAGCAAGCCTTGGCTGACCTATGAAACATCCTTAGGAAACATCTTATTACCTGCAAGACACTGGGGTAGTCATGCAGCTCATCAGAGAAGCTCAGGAAAACTGTCGGGTTGTGGTTGGACCTGGCTAATGCCTATGGGCCCATTCTGCACCTGTTGGTCGAGCTTGCACTACACCACAACCATGTTCACAGCAAGATCAAGGATCTGATCCTGAATTACTATGATAAGTTCAGGATGAGGGTCACCGGCTTGCAAAAGGCTGCACCATCTCCATTATTCTCCGAGGTGGAATGCAGAGTCCCCCTAACTAAGTTGAGTGTATGCCAGCCCCCTATTAGAGTATTTATGGATGACTTGATGATCACAACAGCATCTGTCCCAGGGAGTAGGTGGATCCTATAAGGACTTGGAAAAACTCATCACCTCGGTTAGGATGAGTTTTACTCCCAACAAGTCAAAGTCCATTGTGCTGAAGAAGGGCAAGGTGGTTGACAAATCCGTTTCTCATTATCCAGAACTACCAATCCCTCAGTAACAGATCAACCTGTAAAAAGCCTGGGGAAGCTCTTTGTCTCAACTGTCGCCATTCTGAGGGCCAGTAAAGACATCAAAGCCTGACTTATCAAGGTCGACAAGTCAGGCCTGTCAGGCCTACCTCGAGTCCTGTGGCTTCTGCTGGTTTATACAGTTCCACTAACAACAACTGAGTCCCTCGAAGGGAAGTTCAGTGGTTTTCTCCACAGGTGACTGAGCCTCCCACACAGTCTCAGCAGCACAACTCTGTATGGGACCAGTAATATCTTGCAGCTTCCATTCAATGGCCTTATAAAAGAGTTGATGGCTGCACACACAAGAGAAGCCCTACATTACATGGACTTCATAATTGCACATAAGGAAGCTGGTAGAGCGGGCATTGGATATTGGAAGATGCAGGATGGCAAGGTCCAAGGCAAGGAGAGGCACCATCTTATCCAAGAGGCATGGAGGAAGAGCAAGTGAACAGGACAGTGGGGCTTGTTCACACGTATGTGGGTATTATGAAAAATTTAGCTTTTTCAATGCATTTTTGCCTTCCACCCACACGCAAACAACAACTGAGCATTTATAATACTCCATCCAGGGTAAAGATTTTCAGAAACTCTGTTTTCAACATTGATGCATAGACAGTTTTTGTCTTGTAATGTCAGAGTGTGCTGCGTTATCTACAGTAGACCCTCAGTTTACAAGTAACGTAATTTACGAGTTTTTCTCAAGACAAGCAAAATTTTTTAATAAAGTTTGCCTTGGATTGCGAGCCATGTCCTGCAAGACGAGCAAGTTCAAGATAGTCAATGAATGCTTTTCCCATGCGAGTGAACCATAACTGAAACCGAGCCGACCCGAGTCTCGCCTGACTAGCTTGTATACTCTGGCTATGACTGGGCTGATGGTTCTTCTTGCTTTCTCACTGCACAGACAAATATGTGTCAGATACGCATACCCTATTCTCGCTCTTAGTAAACGTTTCTGACCCAGCAACCCGACATCCGCGTTCGCTTACGGTTTACAGTGTAGCATTGTTACCACGTGTTTATGTGTAAAGCAACTGTCTTATGAATATTGAATTCATATTTTGGGTGTCGGGAACGTATTATCAGACTTTCCATTATTTCTTATTGGGAAATTCGCTTTGATATACGAGTTTTTCAGATTACGAGTTGTTCGGTGGAACAAATTAAAACTTAGTCCAGCAGCAGTCCACACCCAGCTGGGGTGGACCCTCCAAGGCCACATCCGGCTCATGGGGCAGCAATCATGCTCTACTGAGTGTCTGTCCACCTCTGCCCCATCACTGATGGATGAGCTATACAAACATGTTCAACAGCTCTGGCAAGCAGACACTCTACCTCACCGATGGGAAAGAGAGGTGACCCGATCAAAACAGGATAGGCAGGCAGTCACTTTACTTGAAACCAAGACTAGACCAAGGTTGGTGGGGTTCACAGGTATGCCACTCTACTGCTGCCCAAAGAGTCAGTTATGCCCATGCTGTGTAGCAAAACCGATGGTTACTAGGGCCTCCATTACTGCTCCAGAGCCATACCTGGTCTAAGTAACCTAGCACAGAGCTAGCTGAGGACAAGACAGAGCTCTGGAAGTCCACTTTCTGTTCAGTGACCATCACCTTACCCATGACTGAGACCCGGGAAGATAAAATGTATAGCACCTGGCAAGAGCGAGGCGAGACGCAATCCGACGGCACCAGAGTGCCAGTCCTGAATGTCAGCACTGGAGAGCTCGGCCTTCAGTCCCAAAAATGGCTGATCTCCCCATCGCCCGTCTACAGTTTCACAAACCAGCTTTCCATTCCACTGGTGTGGATTGCTTTGGGCCCATGCGAGTGAAGGGGGGCAGATGCCATGCAGGGCTGATAGTGGAAAAAATTCCTGAGCCTGAACTTTTTTTCCTTGCCCCCGAGGTGAGTAGGGGTGGGGG
>JAODKM010000463.1:0-11546 GCA_026780845.1 Petrocephalus sullivani
ATACCCACAGCCTACAGAAGATGGAGCTGCCGCTGATGGAGAACGTGCAGACCATCCCTCCCCCCTTCGTGGTGCGGACGCTCCTCATTTACAGCCGCCATGCTGGGCAGCTGCATTTTAGTCCCTCGGAAGCTGTCAGTGTGAGTGGCCCGGTGTTCAGGCGCGCCTCCCTGTTGCGTTCAGTAACGTTTGGTGTTCATTAACTCGCCATAATAAGCAGTGATATTCTCTATATGAGCTGTAGTGTTTCCACTGAAAACTCATTCAGAATGTTCTCCTTGATGCTAAAGCTCGTTCAGCCTAATGCTGACATGACCTGCTGAATCATCATATCATATTTCTGCTCTATCTTTCATGAAACGACTCTAAAACCATCTGTTCAAGGAACACCTCTACTAGCCTGCATCACTTCCCTTAATGTTGCGCTTTGTCTGCTGATTTGGGTAGACGTCTCGTGTTCTTGCTTTATTTGATGATTATACCTCATGCTCCAATTTTATCGTTTACATTTGTTACATTCATTGGAAGATCAGCCTAGCTGCACTCGGTCGACTCCTTGCAGCTGTATGTTGCTAACGTGTCATTTGCTTGACTTGTACATCGCTTTGGACATAATAGTCTGCTGAATGGAGTACATATAAATGTAGCAGGTATGTCTTCATTAAGGTTCCACATGCAGACTGTGACACTGCGTTAAGGCTCCACATGCAGACTGTGACACTGCGTTAAGGCTCCATGTGCAGACTGTGACACTGCGTTAAGGCTCCACGTGCAGACTGTGACACTGCGTTCTCTGCCCACAGAAGATGCTGCGGTCACCTTACTTCTTTTTTGATGTGATTTATCTGCACAATGGAGCTGATGAGCACGGGGATGAAGGCAGCTGGAAGGCAAGTGTTTGTTTGGTGTCATCAGGCCGCTGCCAGTGGGCCTCGGGAAGTGGCTGCCTACGTAACTGGGCAGCCTGTCCTCGCCAGCTGATGCAGAGAAATCTGGAGCTGTAGAACACACTTCAAGGTCGTTCCTGATGATGCTATGATGACGGAGAATAATGACTGAGTGATTTTTTTGAAAATGCATTACAATTGCCCCCCCTCCAGCTCCTTAAAATGTTGTTTCAGAATTATGCTTGTAAATAGTCTGCTGTTCAATATTGCCTGGATTACCCATTACAGAACACGACGTCCAAATAGGGAAATCGATACAGGCTAATTGTGCTATCATTTCTTTCAGGACATTTATTCTTCCTTTGGGAACCTGGACTCAAAAGGCATGTGCTACCGCTTTGAGGTGTCTCTGAGTGCCCCTGCCATCGAGCTTCACAACTGCATGGCCAAGCTTCTGGCCCATCCCCTGCAGAGGCCTTTCCAAAGCCACGCCTCCTACAGCCTGCTGGAGGGGGAGGACCCTCAGGAGATGGAAGCCACTGTCTGAAGCGCGGCCTCAATAGCGTGCCCCCAGCCTTTTTAGTCTTTGGGTTTCCCTCTGCATCAGCTAATCGCCATGGTAACCATTTACATCACATCAGTGCCATTGAAAGCGTTCTTTGAAGGTCATTCTGATATGGCATCATGTGGACTATGAAATATATTGATTTTTCGTTTTTGATGTCCCTTTTTTTTTTCTTTACCAAGAAATAGAATGCTATGGGTTTAAACTAACTGTAAATTTCTTTGGGAGGCGTTCTTTCCCTTATAAATTGCACATAGTGCTTAGTGTGCAGGAATTCATTAAAACCAACCCATCATACAATTTATAAAATTGTGAAGATCGGGGTAGATGGTGTCTGTGGCTTTTTTTTTTTCTTTCTTTTAATATATATTTTTTAAGTGTTGGAAATATTAATTAATCGTTTTACCACTGTAAGAAAATTCAGTTTAATGTATTCTAAAACCTCAGTTTAGATGCTGCCTTTTTTATTTTGCATTTTTGGAAAGTTTGCTCAGTAAGTGGCCAAATATAAAAGGTGGGTTCTCTTCTGGGGGGGTGTAAACTCATACTGGCACTTTTGTTGTTGATTTTTCTCAAAATAATGATTACTGGGTTTAATGGTTCTCCTCATGTTCACCGCATATTTATGAATGTCTTGGCAGTATGCTGACAGTGGTGAGTATTTAAGCAAGTATATACAGCTGTGTTCACACCACAATGGATTGTACTGTCATGTATTTTATGTGCCAACAGCTGTCTTATTGCTGGCAATAGTGCCATATTTGCACAGTGATGAATTTAAAAAGGGTCTTGCTGCAAGGATTATGACTGCGGGTTCAGATTCAGCTGGATAAGTTATTAACTTATCATGGCTTTCATGGCTAAAACTTGCTGGATTTTGTAATGGCTAAGCAACATTGTGCCTGCCAGACGTCAGGGGTGTTTACTTTTTGAAGTATGCTTGTCACTGTTCTAGTTAAAAGGAATTGGTGTTTAATATTTTTGTGAAAAGGGCCTGAGCCCTTTCTGCACCTTGCAGAAGGCAGTAAAGCCCCCAGGCATGCTCAGCTTTTATCATTTTGTGGATGTGGGGAAGTTGTTTAATTGCTCCAGTGTTTTATTAGGGCCGTTTAATACTTGATGCAGTACCACCCAAAACTTTGGGGGGGGGCAGTATGATCACCTTTCAAGGGACTATATGTTTATATGCAGTACAGTTGGTATTTAAGTAGTATCTGAATTTTAAGAATGATTGGCCAAAAGATATTAAAGCAGAATATTTTCAGAAGCAAGAAAAAAAAAACATGTACAGCGTCTTCAGAATTTAATGGCAGTTTATGTTTCTTCAGCTTCTGAATTCAGTCTAAGAAAACAATGTCATATGTATGAAGTACGAAGTACAGTGAAATTATGGAAATGCCTTCTCCACGGACGACTGGAGAGAAAATACCAAGTAGGGCTGAGCGTAATTAACATGGACTTTGCATGTAATGCACATGCAGTTCTCATGTCACAGCTGGCTGGGTCAGGCTTTTTCCATACTGTATGGACATTTTACCAGGGAACAGCATTGTTTTTCAATACATTTCTGGTATTTAGAAATCTTGGTAATAAAATTTGCTGATGTAAACCAGGGGTACCCGACTCCAGTCCTGGAGGGCAAGAATCCAACGCACTTTGCGATTTCCCTGCTCAAACATCTGAATCTGCCAAATGCTAAGTGCAATAGGTACGTTTGATCAGGGAAATCTGCAAACTATGTTGGATTCTGGCCCTCCAGGACTGGAGTTGGACACCCCTAATGTAGAAAA
The DNA here is from genome assembly GCA_026780845.1 of Petrocephalus sullivani. Classification (NCBI taxonomy): domain Eukaryota; kingdom Metazoa; phylum Chordata; class Actinopteri; order Osteoglossiformes; family Mormyridae; genus Petrocephalus; species Petrocephalus sullivani. The sequence goes on from JAODKM010000463.1 coordinate 3,243, forward strand.
CACGAGCAGTTACAGCGTAGAACATAAGACAGCCCTAGGTGTAACTGTATGCAGTACTGCTCATGGGTGCAGGTATAACTCCCCCCCATAAAAAAATACCCAAAAAAAGGACGACGATTGTTCTCATAAGTTTTAGAGCTGTGTTTATCCTGGCTGCAGTTTTGCATGCTGTGAGCAGGTGATTTCATTGTTGGTGTTCCCCTGGTGTTTGTCTGCCTGCCTCAGCCCTGCTCCGATATGCTCCACTGTCCTGTGTCTGAAAACATACCTGCTTCCACAGAAATTTGCATGCAAGTTCCCAGATGGTTTATGAGCCACTTAATCCATTTTGTCCTTTATTGTTCCTTTGCATCTTTAATTTGAGGCAAAGAACTAAGGAACTATGGCACATATATAAAAAAAAAAGTTTAGTAAGGAGACATTCTAATTATATTGTGATTCGTTTTTAGCTGTGGCTACCTGCCAGATTATGATCATTTTAGCCTGCTTCGCTTGGGGACGTTTATCTAAGATCAGCCACACAAAGGCCACACAGGCATGAATGCACCAACTGAAACACCTCGGTAAATTACTCCTTCCTGTCAATGCATCTTGGCACTGAGACAATGCCTGACAGGAAAGCTGCAAGCTATTCCTGCTTTCCTGTCCTGCACCGCTCGAAAGCGGCAGGCGCGGCTACAGACGGCATAAAGCCAATGATTAGGTTGAGAATCAGATGTGGCAGCTGCCTTATGTACTGATGGGAATATTTGTTACCGTCATCTACAAAAGGGGTCAGAGGTCGTCTTTGCCGTTCTTTTCTCCTGATCCCCACAAAGAAGTTGTTTTTATTTGTTCCTGAATTTGCTTTAGCACGACATGTGATTCGCTGCTGAGTGTTTTTTTATGAGAAGCTGCAAATGAGGCATATTTGCATACATCTGTTTTCTATAACTGTTTATCCAGTACTGGGTCACAGTGGGCCCATCCCAGAAAACGGAGCACAATGCAGGGGCCATCCCAGACAGGGTGCCAGTCTGTGACAGGGCAGCAGACACCCAGGACAGGGTGCCAGACCCTCATGGGCACAATGCAGGGGACACCCAGGACAGGGTGCCAGTAATATCCGTAGCTGTTAAGTCTCCTATTTTGGCTGGGAAACTACTGTATTTTACCCCTCTTTCCTGCCGTCCTCCCGTATTAGTATTTTAAGTAAATAATATAATTTAAAAAAATCCCCTGCCTCTTGAAACTGAACAGTCAATAGCTTCGCGAGATCTGCCACCTGCTGTAGCCTGGGGGCCAGTTATCGCGAGGTTAGTGCCGACCGCGGGAATGAATGCGGAGCAACTGAGAGAGATGGATGGATGTGAAGGAGGAGAAGGCATTCCTGCCAAAAACACAAAAGTTGTGTAAATATCTCGAAAAATGGGACAGCGAATTTACTTTCCTAAGAAAGAGCAGGGGGGGCACAGTCACACGTTCTGTAAGATCTGTAAGTGCGGTTTTAGTGTCTCCCACGGGGGAAGGAACAATGTCAGTCATGAGAAATCCACCAAGCACAAGCGCTGGCTACACAGGAACATGCCTGAGAAATTAAAAGAAAATGGCAAATGGTTATTTTAGATTTCTTGTACACCTGTCTTAGGATGTAAGGGATACTGGGGCATGGTTGGGGTGGTGGGACGGCTCGCGGGGGGTGCCGGGAAATTTCCCTTATTTTCAAATACAAACCTTGACAGGTATGGTAATATCCACCCATCCATTCTCTGTCACCGCTTGTCCTATTCAGGGTCATGGGGGGTCTGGACACTACCCGTGCAAGGCATGGAACAAGCAAGGGCGGGGGTCCAATCCATCGCAGGACACAGACACACTCCATTCACTTACGCATGTACATTAATAAAAACCGTTGTTCATTTAACCCTCAAAAGAATAAAAAAAAACGTGTTCTTATAAATTCTCATGTCTGAAATTAACAAGAACTACTTAACTGCTCATTTGATAGTCCTGAGGAATATACTCCAGGTTATTAGGTACATTACCACAAACAAACAGCAGAAAGACCGCTTGCCTGCCTTTTTGTGCGGCAAAGCATTTTATTGACAACAATGTGACATAAATAGTGGCAGACATGGTTCCAGCATCTCCGAAACGGCCACTGTAGTCACAGCAGGTTACAGGGAATGGTGAAAGACACAAAACAGCCAGTCAGCAACAGTTTTGTTGCTAAAACACCCTGGTGATGGCAGAGGTCAGAGGAGAGTGGCCATATCTGTTAGTGCTAACAGGAAGACCGGAAGTGGCCAAATAACAGCTCAGTACTGCAGGGGTGTGCAGAAGGGCATCCTCAAACTGTTTTGGAGACAAAAGGGAACCATGTCTGCCGCTGTGTATAGGTAAGGGGTGCTGCCCACTGAGTCTATGTATGAACATTCTACCACGGTCACATAAGTGAATCAACGCTTGGTCCTTATTTGAGAGATAAAATGCAGGTGCTTCTCGCCATTGAAGCAGAACCGCATTTCTTATAGATATATAGAAACCGGAGCTTTGGAGGGAATGGATTTGAAATCAATAACTTTCAATATTTTGCTTTGTCATAGAGCTGCATGCTAATCCTGACGGAAGATGGGTGTTCACTCTAGAACTGCAGTTTGCAAGCACATAGAAATAAAACTTCCTTTAAAATAATTACATCACTAGATTATAAAGTGCTGTTTTACGGCTATGAGTATAACTACTCTGTTTCGGGTGAAAACAGGTCTGATAAAGCAAGACATACTACATATGACACACTGAATGCCATTGACCTAAGATTAATGTGTGTGTGTGTGTGGACATATTTATATTACGTTGTGGGGGTCCAATGTCCCCACAGTGTGATAAAAAACAGTCATTTTCTACCTTATGGGGACATTTTTTTGGTCCCCATAAGGATAACCTCAATTTTTATAAAAATCTGTGTCTGCAATCAAATAACTAAAAATGCCAAAAGTCTCATATCTTATGGTTAAGGTTAGGGCTGGGTAGGGGTTAAGGGTGTCATAGTTTGGATCAGGGTTATTCCCATAGGAATGAATGGAGTGACCCCATAAGGGTAAGACTACATGGTATGTGTGTGTGTACAGCAGGGGTGGGCAACCCGCTGTATATGCAGGTTTTCGCTGCGACTCCCCAGTTGTATTACGAACTAAAGGACTAATGGGCTGAGGAGTCTCCACATCTGTGTTTGAACATCTCATAAGTACAGGAAATCCTCCAAAAACGTGAGTTGTGAGGTCATTTCCATCCTCAATATTTTAGACATTTTATAAAAAATCTGGGAATGCAATCAAAAAAGAAAAAATGCTAAAAGTCTTGTATTTTGTATGGTTAAGGTTAGGGCTGGGTTGGGGTCAAAGGTGGGATTAGGGCTTTTCCCTTAGAAATGCATGGATGGCCCTCACTAAGATTGGAATACGTGTGTATTCCAGTCTTACGACTGGGCCCAAGGCATCCAGATGGGTTGTCAAATGTAACTGAAAATTATTGCATGTGAAATGTATTATAACTTAATTTCATGTTCATTTCTTGTAACGTTTGTTTGTTACACATACATTAATTAGCCGTTTGTGCTTACAACATATCAGTACAGCTTGTGAATACTGTACAAACCTATGACATCAGAGAAAACTTACTTATGTGTTGACCTTGACACGCTTATTGTTTTATGCCTTTATCCAATCATGAAAATAGGTTAATATCCACATGACTTTTGCACATTTTAAAATCTGTGACGCGACTTGAAGTCACATTAGCCAGAATAATCCGAAACGGGACGTCGCAAGGACTGCTTCCGAGCGCTCCGGCTGCACATTTGCTTGTCCGTCTTCTTCGAGCTGATAAGTTGGGCAGGCGTGCAGGACAGTATTGTCTGAGGTGCTGGGTATTTCATCCACTTGGGGTGGCTCATGTGCAATTTAACTGAACACCCACTCGGTGGTTTGTTGACCTCTTACGGTGGAAGGTTTCACGTGCCACCAGCAGATGGCCCCAGCGCTGGAAATCCCTATATTAACTATTATAGCCCCTTGGTGTCCGACTATCAAAACAAGGCTGCAGTTTGCTGGATAAGGACTCCCTGGGAGACGACAACCAACAATGGATGGTCAGCCGGAGTTATAAAGATGCTGAGCTAGTAGGCTGCAGAGAGATGCTGATCTAGCAGGCTGCTCCTGTAAGGCGCCCAGCTTTTAGAGTTAAACACGGACCAATTCAGTGAAGTTTGCGCAATACTCAACTCAGAAGTGGAGCTGAAGTAGCTAACAAGACGCTTTCTTTCCCGTTCTAATCCCCCGTACCAAAGCGGCTATGTACAATAGCAGCTTTTCACGTTCGGCTTTTGGACTGGAGATCAAAGACAATGCCAAATCCAAAGGCAAGAGCTGCGGTTACTACATCAGGATCCTCTTCTTCTTCTCCTCGCTGATCCAGTCGCTCATAATCGCCAGCCTGGTGCTCTTCTTGATATACGGGCAACCGAAACAGTCAGTTGAGGAGAAAAGGGTTCAAGACCTGGAGGAGAGTTTTCAGTTTGTCAGCAAGGAGAACTATGCGCTCAGGCAGCAAGCGAGAGCCCTCAACGAGACACTCCAAAGGACGACCTTAGAGAAGGCAAGTACATATTCTGCTGTGCTATGAAGTACTGTATATAGAGTATATATAATATCGTAGAATACGTTTTGGAACGTCTCATTTAACTAGAGAGAGAATTAAATGACACGTATGATACTTAACTGCATGGTAAAATCACGTCGCTGATTTCATGCTGTAATTGATTATTTGATAAACAGGTATAAAACCTTCATCGGTGATCAAGAATAAAAAGAAAGAAGTGTTATGTTGCAGAGGGTTTGTCACATACAAATCAGCTTACGAAGTTGATCGTGCAAATATTTTATTAATGCGGAACGCAATATTTTGACATAACTTTATAAAAAAAATTAATGAGCTCATCTTTTTTTAGTTTTTAACCACCGACACATAGCTGTCTTCACTGTTTATGTTAACAGCATCAGTGCGAAAGAAAATGCGAGCGATGTCCCCCTGTTACCAAATGTCCGATCCAGCCCCCAGCAATCAGCTTTCCGAATCGTAAGTCTTACACTATGGCAAACAGACTGGATTAAAAAAATACATTCTTTCAGTTTTTTAAGGATTTTTTCCAAAAGCCACAATTTTATTAAAATAAAGTAATTATGAAAAGACACAGAGTTGCAATAAATAATTTTCCTTTCTCTCAGCTGACATGAGTCTCAGAATCAAGAACCAGCAGCTGGAAAATATGATGAAACTAGTAAAAACCAACTTCACCCAAACAGTGCAAGATCTCAAAAGTAAGCTGGAGGAGACTGCCAGGGTCAGAGACAAATTGCAGGCAGACAAGAGCAATACGGATGAGACATTACAATTATATAGCAGAATCTGCAAGGAGGACTTTGCAGCACCCTTAAAGGGCATCCAGGACGTTACCAAAATATTCCTATTAAGGATCGAAAACTTGTTCCCACACAATACTTTCTATCTCACTTACGACAAGCAGCAGGCAAAAATTGACCAGATTCGCTCCACGTGCACCAACATTTCCAAAGACATGGAGGACAAATTCCAGAGTTACCTTGATAGTGTAGGGGAGAAGGTTTCTGAGATCCAGGGGAACCGCAGCAAACTGATGACGGAAAACAAGCGTCTGACTGAGCAGTGCGGCCAGAAACGCCTCACCGGCACCGAGCAGCGCAGCCTGACGTCCCAGACCTACGTCTCCAGAGCGAAGCGGCAGCTCCAGGAGACGGAGACTCTGGAGCCAATATGGATGGAGCAGGGCAGGCTGGAAAGAGGGACGAAGTTACAAGATTCTGAGTTCAAGTCAATAGACATGACTAATGTTCTCCCCGACAATGTCTAGTTGCTTGTGTATATGTATATATATTCCAAGGTAAGATAACTGTAAAATGTAAAAGAGGTGTCATGTTAAATGCATACAGGAACATAATAAAGATTAATCATTGTCTCTAAATTAGCTAGTTATTAAATCGCAAACCTTGCTGCCTTAAAATTCATATTATTTATAGATAGCTTTAGTTTTAGTTTAGAATTAGTTTCGTTGAAACTTTGTAACTTTGTAACTTTTTAAAATCATTTTCATTTTTCAGTGTAAAAGAGTGAAAAGCCGTAATCATTCATAACAGTCCAAAACCTTCCCCTGGTGTCTTATACTTTTGGCGGACCATAGACTATAGTATTTTACATCATCATGGCCTGGGAACACGGGAAAACGAATGGTTGGGATATATGGCTGTTAGGTGAGACTGCTAATGCATTTACTGTAGGGGGGTTAGGTAATCCATTTCAGGGAGGACACTTTGAGGTATTTAAGGTCTTACAAACCACTTTAAAACTGAAAGTCTTATTTGTTTGGCTAAATAGTTCAGTTCATCATGTGCTTTGACTGGTTTGTTTCCTTGATTGAAAGACTCATCCTGCTGTTTCACATTAACATTAGTGACACACGCATGGTTATAGGAGACTGACCAATCAGCACACAGCAGTAATTTTGCACTTAAGGAAAATCCAGGTCCTTTTAATTGAAATGGTAGTTTGCGGATCCTGCCCTAGCTGAAAGTGTCTCACTGGCATGGATTATCTGCTCACGCTAATTTACTGTAACCTACCCATTACCAGGGCTGGTATAATGGGCGCCACCCACTAAGGGCACAGTCTTTTAATTTACTTTAATTATTATTATTTTTTAAGTGTTCATCCTAAAATAAATAGCCCAGTCTACCGATCCCTCCCAGGGGCCTCGATATGAATCATGTGCTTATCAAACGCTTCGTCACCCCTTGACAGCTTTTAGCATGGAAGGGCTGGGAGGTATAAAGATTTCGTAGGATATATCAATATGTTATTAAAACTAAATACTGGATGACACAATACCCTTTATATTGGTATATTCTTATTGTGCATTAAAATGAGGCTCTATTAAAATTGTTTAACATAAACCAATAGTATTCCTTCCCGGGTGTAAACCAGGCAAGAGCTTTGGAGGTGTTGCAGAGGCTCTCTGAATACAAAGCTAAAACCAAGGCAATTCAGCTAATCTTATGAAGATGGTGAGGGCGGATGAAGGCGAATAATCATTCTTTTTGTATTAAAACATCGACAGATGGCTTACAGGTTAAGAATATTGTAATTTGTAATATTTGTTCTATTTCGTATGTAAGTGATAACTCGAGGGTCTTTCCACTTATTAAGCACACTTTTTATGGCTGTCAGGCTTCTGTTTTTAGAGCAATTTGCCAAATAGGTGTTAGATTGAGATTTAATTTTTTTGTTGTTGATGAATATTCAGCTTGTTTTAAGTGCAATGTCATGAACTGACTAAAAATGCTTTTGTTAGACAGCGAAGTGAAAGGTTTTTATGTTGGGCGGCTTTATTGGACCCCAGCAACAGGTATAGGCATGATTATTTGTCTTTATTTTGAGACTTCTGTTTGCAGTAATAAAAATAACAATACTTAATAGTTTTAGATGTATTCTTAATAGTGTATTTGCGAACTGGGAAGGAAACCCTGTATTCGCATTTAGTTTTGACCACATTTTTAATAAAAGTGTTTGAGTTCTTTCACAAGTGTGTATATATATATATATATATATATATACACACACACACACCGGTTATCTGCAGTATGTCTTGAAATGTATCACCTGTAGATGTATGGTTTTTGGTGTTCCCAAAAACTTTCAATGAAAAGTAGTTAAAGCCTGTTTGGAAAGTGGTCACATGACGCCACATGTCTAATTAGCATCTTAGACAGTCGGTGTCAGGCAGTCCTTTAAGTTGCCTACTCTCTGTGCTCACATACTCTGCTTTAATACAGGCCAATCATTTATTTTGTTTTGTTTCTGTTGTCAGACATCAGAAGGAGTATGAAATAGTGCCCAAACACAACATTTCCAAGATGCTGCATTCCGATTTTATAAAGCCGAGATTCCATCTGACAAAATCACCATGCACATAATTTATTGACAACGGGTATGATGTGACTTTGGCTATATTTACATGTAAAATGATCTCTCAGACAGAAAGTTATGTTTGTCCAAAAACACTAAATATCGTAACAATGTCGCAAAGTTGGCCAGACGATCCATATGGATCTGCCCTACCTGCCCCACCTGCCCCACCTGCCCCACCTACCCTACCTTCCCTATCTGCCCCACCTGCCCCACCTGCCCCACCTGCCTTACCTGCCCCACCTGCCCCACCTGCCCTACCTGCCCCAC
>JAODKM010000464.1:0-11546 GCA_026780845.1 Petrocephalus sullivani
CCCCCCAAGCTCCTTGATTCCAAAAGGCCTTTGACACACCCGCTGGCATGTGGAGAATGCCACGGAGAGATAAGCCTGGTTACAGACCCAGTGCTACCACATACCTCTGAAGTGCCATGGCATGGCTTGGGAGGGGTATGAGGCGCGTGCACCTCTCGGGACCCCCCTCTCATGTGCGTCCAGTCGCTTCAGACGAGCAGGCTAATCCACGACGTGATGAGAAGCCTGCCGGCGTTGGCCAAGACCCCGGGAAGGTCGCGCCAAGCGCTCCCAGGGAAAAGAGTTTTTCTCTGCGAGGACAATGGATTTTCTGAGAGCCGCCATGCTCACCCACTCTTACTGCTGCTTTCTATGGAGCCACGAGGTTGAACGCGATGCGCTTAACCCCCTTTTAGAGTAGAATCTCAAGGTTAATGTACATCGATTACAGTTAAGCCGGCTACAGTTGACTGTTGAATAAATTGCTAATGCCATCCGGCTAAACGTGAAAGATTTAAATAGTGTTTCAGCGATCTGCATTAAACATTTGTATGTATAGGACATAGTCAATGCTGCCTTCTTGCTGCTGAGAATATGACTGTATTTGAAGGTAGATAAGGTATTCTTCCACAGCAACGTATAGTAATGCAGATGACTAATTTTCTGATTTAATATGGAAAATATGACACCCGTGCGTGGAAGGCACTGGTATAAATGTCTTCCCTATGGTTAATTCATTATGCTGAATTATGCAGCAGGAATATCGGGCGACCTCTCGCCTGCCGGCTAATGCGGTTCCCAGTGTGCCACGCCTCATAGCAGTGGGAACATGCCGTCAAGCCACGGCGCACCTGCGACGCGAGCAGCACCTGCACGACTCTGCGCTCCTCGTCATGTGGAGAAGTTCGCGTTTCACTGGGCTCCCAGTGCGGGCGCGCTCTGTCGTTGCGGCCTGCTCAGCTGAGCGGGGAGGAAGCCGTTACGTGTTGCTGTTCTGTCTACGGCAGATAGCTGATCAATGACATGCTATTTAAATCTTTTGTGTGCAGCCGGGTGACACTCTCACTTTATGCAACAGTCAACTGTGGTCAGTCGGAATCGGAATTATGGGGATATAGGTGGTCCTATCTCTTAACTCTTACCTCCCCTGCTTCCCACACACCACACACACACACATACACACACACACATGTTTCTCCCTATTCCCTCCTCATCTGTCCTTCAGCCTCCATTCATTCAAGTAACTCAGGCTGTTTTTATAACAAAACAAGGACTAATCCCAAATTCAGGCAGCTGTGAATAGCCCTGAACAAATGCTGGACAAATGAGAGGGATTAGGGCAGACTGGTGAAGGAGCGAAGGGCCCTATTGATCTTCGGTGGTCCTGTGCTCTTTCAAGGGCATTTTGTCTGAAATCCCCACCGAGTAAGAGCATGCGGAGGCCACTCTGGGGCTCAGGGGGTCGCAGAATGCCAGACAGCAGCCACAATTAGCCTCAGGAAGCTTCAATAGCAATTCACGCTCATCCTCTCTTCCTCACATGCAGATCTGTGGTATTAGTGACAGCAGTGGCCCCGACCAGGTTGGAAGGGCCTCAGATGTTTTTGATAGTAGCCACAGGGCTGTGACTTGTGCCCCCTGTATTCTTTAGTCCCAAGTGGCTCCTTCTCCAGTGGTTACTGTTTTCCCCCATTGCAATAAAACACAGAAATGGCATTTTGCTATATTATGCACTACGAAGTAGGAGTATAATGACTGTCCGCACCTGCGCAGGCTGACCTTGGTTTCGGGATGTCCAGTAAAAGTTTACTAATGCCATGGTGTAAATTTGCTGTGAACGGAGACTAATGGCCAGGTGAATCTACGTTAACCAGGGGGCAGAGTGTGTAGGGGCAAACAGGGGCATAAATGGGTTTGGATGTAACATCTTCTGGGTACGGAGAGTAGTGCTGGATCCTCTCCTTCTGACGGTCCCCGTTCCTGCCTTGCTCCCTATGCTGCGAGACATTCCTGCTTGATTTTCTGCGCTGTTTTAGGGGTTTCGCTGTGATCAAAGACAGTTGCTTTGATCTTCTCTCGAGCGCTGCCAAGGGATTGCCCTTCCCTGGCTCTCTGGCGAGCGAACTGACAGGACAGTAGGGCAACGATGATAATTACAGCCTCCCGTTTCGCTTCACCGCTTTATATTTGGAGCTGGACGCGGCCTAAACGCCCGTCTTAAGGCCAAGAATGAGGCGACGTTTCGGGCCTTTTTAAGGCAAACAGAACAGCGGTCGCCCGTTGACGATCGGGCGCTGCCATTCAGAGGAAGGGGCGTGAAATGGGATTAATTCAAAGCTTTAAAGATGCCTCTGCAGTGAGGGTTTTAAAAAATAATAATGTATACAAACGAATGAAAAATGTATGTGGTCGTCTCATGAATTTTATGTGAAAAACTAGTGTGCATGTTGTCTTTGGTATTTTTGATTATTTGTTTAGATACTCTAAAATATTGATGGTAGTTAAGTGAGTCATTGTGACTATTCTTGCTGGTATGAGGTTCTGACAAATAGCCAATGTGGATAATTATAGATTTAATTGGTGTTTTGGTCAGATGATCCTTTTTTTATTTTTTCTGGTGCAGTTTCACTGGAACTCCTGTGCGTTCCCATCATGCCTTGCTGTTGGTCTGCCATCTGGACGGAGTGCAGCTGTGCAGTTTTGAGCTGTGCCTGCATGCAGCCCTAGCGACTGCAAGCTTAGCCTGAGAACCTCCAGACGACGGAGGATCTGCCGAATGTCACTGAGGACATGCCAGCAAACACGTGTTCCCTTTGTATCCTTTCCGTTGTTTAATAATTGAAAACCTGATGTGGAAGTCTCAAGTTCACCTCAATTATGGTGACGGAACTGATTGTGTTGGCCGGTAGGTAGTGTTGCTAGATTGGCATGAAAACGCTAGACATACATTTAACTGCTTTGTTTCCCATTTTGGGTATTTTGTAATATTGTCCAGGCGTACTGCGAGAATATTTCAGTTTGCACAACAGCATTTTTTTTTCTATGTGCAGAATACTTTCAAGCAACAGGAAACCTCTTATTAATTTAGGATGAACGTGATCTCTTACAGACCCATTTTGAACCCAGATGATAAATTTCCTTCCTTAAAGACAAGAGACAAGCAAAAACATCTATTGCTGTGTTTTTTCCAGGCAGGTGCTGTTCTTTGGCCGTACGGCATTCCTACAAGGTCTTGTAAAATGTATCCACACATAAAAATTAATTTAACCAATAATGAGGAAGTGGGTAGGTCTTGATCTCATTAACTCGGTGATGTTTGGAACAGCTGAAACGCCATAAATTAAAAACAGAGCAAGCATTTATCTTTTCCTTTAAATAAAAATCAGATACAATGTCTTACTTGCAGTCTACATAATGAGGTAAATTTTGACAGAATAATCTCAAGTGGATGTATGTATGATTCATCATAGAAATGTTGTACACTGAGTGGCCACTTTATTAGGTACACCTGCTCGTTAATGCAAACAGCCTGCCCCTACAAACAGCCAATCATGGGGCTGTAACCGAATATAGACAGCATGCAGACAATGTCAAGATGTTCGCTGAGTGTGCGGCAAAGCATTTTAACGGCTCAGACGCGCGATGTAAGCAATTTTTTAACGTGGCGCGATTGCTGGTGGTCCCAGCATCTCAGCCGGCCTCCTGGGATTTTCTTGCCCTGTTTCGTCTAGAGTTTGTAGAGAATGGTGTGATGCACACAAACACATGCGGTCAGAGGGCAGTTCTGAGGCTGAAAGCTCCTTGTCAATGAATGAGGTCAGAGGAAATTGAGCAGACTCACAGGCCACAAGTGCAAAAAAAAAAACAGCTCAGTGTAACAGTGGAGTGCAGTAAGGCTTCATTCACACAACGCATCAACCCGGGAGGTGGTCCAGGAGACAAAAGCCTATCCTAACAAAGTGGCCACTGAGTATATGTTCTTCATTTTTATTAAAAAACATAAGTTTGACTACTAATTGTATGTGTGCCAGTCCAGAAATATTTCTTTTTAATTTTTAATTAAATATTGAGATCGCGTCTACATGTCCTCATTGGATCTGCTGTACAACCACATTATAGAGTATTATTTTTCTTATTTTACATATATATTAAATAAAATTTTGTCACATATTATATGTTCCTGTGTCTGTAGTCTTTGTTATACTTACTGCTGCCTTGTCCACACGTACATGGGTATTTTCTCTATGCATTTTGGCCTTTTGTTCGTACTGAAATGGCTTTTCAGTCATTGAAAATGGAGCTGAAGACTTTCAGGAACTCCGTTTCGGACTTTTTGGCTTGTAACACAGAGTGTGTGCCGTTATCTACTTTTTTTTTTTTTACATTAGATTGTGCGCCATTTGCTGTTTACATGCTTTTGATAGCTAGTTTTTAGCATGTTCATGAGAACAGAGATTTAAAAAAAAAAAAGCAGTGTTAGTGTTGACGGGATGTTTTTTTAATAACGGAGGAGGAAAAACATTGTTTTTAAAAATTCCCATGTACGTGTGGACAAGGTCTAATACATTTAATTTTGTACCGACCTTCTGCGCCTCGTTCAAGGACAGTTTCTGTCAAATATACATCTGAATGTACAGTCTCAGTCAAATCTATATGTAAATATATATCTGAATGGACAGTAAAATCTACTAACCAGATTCTTTTCAATAGATTTTGTTCAGTGGGTGCCTATAAACAAAACCAAACAAAATGCTTGAATATTTGTTTGTTCCATCCTACAATGAACTTGCTACTTTCCTGTCTGGCCTTTTTTTGCTATATAAACATATAACCTCTATTTCGTCTGCATCCATTCAGTTTGATTTTCCTCATGATATATAGCAAATGACAGATGGTGGCTTGTGTTCATCCCATGTCACGGACAAAAGACAAATGGAGAGGAAAGGTAGAGTTAGAAGTTGGTAGCAACATATTGAAATGCAGCACAGTACAAAACAGTTGAAATATATTAAAAGTTCTATTTGCAACAGCTGTTCGAAAAAGGTTAGCAGAGGCTACTGATAGTGGCGATATGAAATAAGACGTTACATCGAAGCGCCAGTGAAGTCTACGTTGGGACAAGTGAAGAATGTTCCAATCCGCACAATGCACAGAAGGCCTCAAGGGGGCGGACTGGTTTGGTGGTGGATCCCTTGATACGGAATTGTTACGGAAGGCAAATCCAGTTACGGGGAGGCCATTGCATGGTTGTGTCCAGAGTTTACAGTACATAATGCCTGTTCTGGGCCCACGGGGATCGCTCTTGTACCTCTGGCATGTTCAAAAGTGGAGCTGACTCCTCCCCGGAGGTGTGATGCCTGTCTGTCCCATTGGAACAAAAAAAGATCATTGATCCAAGCTTTCACAGAAAAGAAAAAAAAAATACAGAACATTGATTTTTGCACAAAAAAAAAAAAATGCCACCACTGCAATGTTGACAGGGCTCCCCGTTCCGTCTGACGAACGCGTCAACAAGTCCAGCTGTTCCGTAACTGTCTGCGATTGTGGACCTCTCCTGGTACCGTCCAAGGCCCCAGTTAGACCAAGCTAGTGCAAACTTCGAGATCCCAAGTAAATCTGGTATAAAAAGGCCCAAATGAATGTCACTCGCTCGCTTTCTTGTGTCACGGGTCACACCCAAATCATCGCTCCTGTGCCATACCGCTGATTGACAGGACACTTAAAAAGGAGCCCTTGTCTCTGAAAAGTAAAACCAAGACACTAATAACAGCCTTCATGCCCTTCTTGTTCCTCGATGCTCCACTCCAGTAATTACCCACTTGCTGTCTATTTTTACGTACTATATTTACATAATATTAGCAGCTTTTTTTGGACCTTAAGCTAATGATGAAGAAAAAAATAATTTATTTTGCCCCCACAAACAAATTTGCGTATAAAACCCCTACAAATGTACACATATGGGTGAGGTTTGTAATAATAATAATAACAATAACAACAACAAAATAATAACAATAATAATAATAACACTCATATTAGTTAACGCTAGTAGCTGCTGAGTCTGTAGTTTGCGCTATGAAGGCAGCATGGGGAGGAAATGTGTGGACGGGTGTCTCCTGCGCGCTTTGTGGCCCCTCCGCGGCTTCCCTCGGCCGTTTAGCGAGACGAACATCTGCCTCCCTTCGTATTTCCAGCGCAGGGAGGCATACGTGTTGTAGCCGTTCTCCTCGATGCGCTCCTTGAACTTGCAGTTGGGGCTGTATTCCACCTGGAAGCAGAGACAGGCTAGAATTAGGGGCTGGGGTCCTACTGCAATGGTGGGGGGACAGGGAGAAGGTCCTGGGGGGGCAAAGCAAAGGCCTTGGCAGGGAGCAGTGATGGAGAAACCACAGGGAAAGCGCTGTGAGCGCCAGTGCACTACTAGGAGCGTGTAGGAAGCCAATGAGTATCTTGCATAAAACTTGTTAAGGATATTGTTAAGGATTATGCTAAGGCCAGTGTAGACTGCCAATTTGTGTTTTTCAATTTTTTTGGGGGGGTTTTTCCTGTCACCGACCCCCAACACCCCCCCCCCCCAAGTCAGCAACTCTTAATGTTAATCTTGTATCAAATGTGTAGCTTCCCAGATAATTTTCTTTACAGAAGTATCTGTGATTGTAAGTAGGGCTGCTGATCCCTGATGTAGTGTAATCAAACTGAGATCCTGGGCAAGCTAAGCTGGATAGAATATGGGTAGAGGGATGAAATGTGGTAACCCAGTTAGCTACCTACACCTTTACCAAGACCCAAGCTTACTGAATCTATGAAGCCTACATACGCAACATCAACACAGTGACAACAAAGTGGACCGCGTTTCCCTTACCCCGTCACAGATAAGTGCCTTATCAGGAATAAGGAATGAATTGTGGTCTGATGGCACAACGACAAGAGAACTAAATTAGATGCTTTGGTTCAATAGAAGTGGCTGAGATGGTGAGAAGCCGTTGCCGGGATAGCGTGACTCAGTTCTCATTAGCGTATAATTCAAAGGGAAATGTAACAGGTTATTTCCGGATGCCGGACTCATCATCAGACTGTCTTGTTTTGCCCGTACAGCTTAAAAATAAGAGGCTGTAACCAGTCTTATCGTTGCTTAGAGACTGATTTCCAGGAAGAGATTGCTCTCTGAGTTGTAAAACGTCCAGACACCTGGCCAGGGGCAAGCTCATTATTCAGCGGGGATGGTTTGTGCACAACAACTGTTAGAAAGCACGCAAGCGTCTCTCAGCCGTCGTCTCAGATCGTATCGTTCTTCCAATTGTGCCTTTTAATTACGAGCGGTTTGAGACGAGGGGTGCATCTCAGGTGAATTCTCACGCAACTTTACGGTACGAGGCAGGCTTCAGAATTCGAAACTTATTTAATTGCACGTGGCGTTTAATCCTCATAAGAGTGGAAATGAAGCAGGGCTCATGTGTATGACGTTTTGCCTTGGGGGTTTACCTACCGATCCGAAGAGCGTGCCTTTTTTGGACATAGCTAAGTAAAGGCCAGTGCTGACGGATTTGATCGCGACGACTCCAACGCTGACAGATCGTATTTCCATGAGGCCTGGAAAAAAAATGGGATAAAGGCATCAAACAGCAGCTGATCGTAAGCGCTGAACAGACTGCAAGTCCGTGAAACTCTGAGGTAGTTTTTTGGTTTTGGGTTTTATGGCTAAAAAGAAAAACGCAAGTTAAGAAAGTTTTCCTCAAAGGACTATACAGAAAATGCTTTTAGACTTAGACCACCACAAAAACAAAAGCTTTTATTGTGTTGCAATAATAAGTAAAATAATATTTTTTATCTCTCAAGCCTGACAGTGGGCCCCGATGATGTGCAGGTTTTTTTATCTGTAGGCAGAACATCTCGCATATTGCTGAGTGCTATGGGCTCATTCTCTCATTCAGGCCCTGATTGCAAACAGGCCACAAGTGTGCCAATTCCGCAATGCCCAGCCTCCCTTTTGTCACAATAGGCAAAATTGTTCTTCTGAAGAGTTATACTACTTTCTTTATATGCTTTTTTTTTGCCTTGGAGCCTCAGATTAAAGGTAACTGCCCTACAATACAAAGTCTCTCAAAGAAAGCCACCTGACATGACTTGTGGAGTCTTGCTTGCAAAGGGACACTGAATGTAGAGTCACCAGGACCTTGAGAAAGCAGCAAATCTAGTTTGAATGGAAATTATTATTATTACTATTATTATTTAATTTTTTTGGCAAACCAGTACTGGATGCAGTTAGAAAATGAATGGATGGATAATATTAATGATAACCCTAATAATATCCGCAGCTTTCCGCTTTCTTGTGCTATACTGAAAGCAGAAATACGTCTTATAAATGGAGTGCTTCTCTTGGCTGGCACAGACAGGACACCAGCAGGACATGAAGCAGCGGTCCAGGGCACGGGCCCCCGACAGGGAACCCAGCCGTGCCGCGAGGCACAGACAGCACGCCAGCAGGACATGAAGCAGCAGTCCAGGGCACGGGCCTCCGAGGCAGAGAACCCGGCCGCGCCGCGAGGCACAGACAGGACGCCAGCAGGACATGAAGCAGCGGTCCAGGGCACGGGCCCCCGAGGCAGGGAACCCGGCCGCGCCGCGAGGCACAGACAGGATGCCAGCAGGACATGAAGCAGCGGTCCAGGGCACGGGGCCCCGAGGCAGAGAACCCGGCTGCGCCGCGAGGCACAGACAGGATGCCAGCAGGACATGAAGCAGCGGTCCAGCGCACGGGCCCCCGACAGGGAACCCAGCCGTGCCGCGAGGCACAGACAGGATGCCAGCAGGACATGAAGCAGCAGTCCAGGGCACGGGCCCCCGACAGGGAACCCAGCCGTGCCGCGAGGCACAGACAGGACGCCAGCAGGACATGAATCAGCAGTCCAGGGCACGGGCCCCCAAGCCAGGGAACCCGGCCGCGCCACGAGGCACAGACAGGATGCCAGCAGGACATGAAGCAGCAGTCCAGGGCACGGGCCCCCAAGCCAGGGAACCCGGCCGTGCCACGAGGCACAGACAGGACGCCAGCAGGACATGAAGCAGCAGTCCAGGTAGTACAGCTGGCTATTTACTGAATAAACTCCAACTAACATCAGCATTAACTACCTTTCATAAGGGTAAGATTAAGGAAAACTCTTTGGTCGTTAACCTGCTGCCTGGTGTGTTCTGTCTATGCGCCTGTCTTCAGAATGCTCGTCCTGGTCAGGGTTGCTTGGAGCTGTTTCTAGGCAGCTAAGGGTACAATGCCTGGGACACAGGGGACTCAATGCCAGTCCTTCACAGGCCACAAACACTATCAATATCTTTGAAAGAAAACCTACATGACTCAGAGCAGAGATCCAAACTGCCAAGCCTGGAGATGTAAGGTAACCCTACTAACCACTGACCCTCCATACCTCCCCAGTGCATCTACTAATGCTGCAGAGTGCCCTCAGGCTTTGGATATGGATTTTGTGACAATTAAGTAAAACCTGCATGCTGTATATCACTCTAGCAGAAACCAAACAAGTCATTCCACTCATTCATAAAATGCTAACATCAATATCTCTCTCATTCTTCTCCTTATGGAGGTAGGCTGGTTGTATAAGAGTCATCATGTTTCTTTATTAAGCAACATGGCTATTGAAGCTCTGCGTGGAGACAAGGAGTGTTTCTCAGCATGTGTGCTTGACTGTACTTGTGTCCTCGCGCAGCCCTTTTACATCATCTTCCATTGCTGAAGGCCAGTCCCAATACCAAGAACAGAAGCACAGAGGACAGTAAAAACCCCCGGATATCATTCTTCCCCAGCCCATAATATTAAGGACACGTCCGCGCCCAACAAGACCAATCCTACGATTCATTGCACCCAAAGTTTGTTCCTGGGAGGAAAGTTAGCAAGGTCGCCCTTCTCAAAACCACAAGAGCGATCCTGGTATTGAGAAACATCGTGTGTTTCTGACGGGTTATTTTTAAATCAAAAGCAATCATTTCCCCCGTCGTTTTTGCTCATTTACACCCCTGTTCAATGAATGCAATGAATGCAATGGATCGTCTGAGTATGTCTGCTACAGGTTTCGGGGAGAAATGCATGCCAAACTCTCAGATCATCATCTTGAGTGCAAGGCAGATAGGAGATAAGGGCAGAGCTTGCCGAGTGCCTCTCCCTTTTGACGCGCACCGGTAAGTGGGCCCGTTCTTTGTAAGAAATTGGGCATGCAGGTACATTCCAGCCGCATAGCGGAGTTTCTGATCCTTATCCTATGACCGTGGGCTCCAATGGCAACGCTAGCTATGTTTACAAATACTGGGAGTTCGCGCCGTGAGCGTGCAAGCCACTAATAAGCAATTAAGCTTGTCTCGCAACAGACATGTGTCCGTTGTGGTTTTATAGGGGGGTCTGTCAAATCGAGTGAAAACCACTGGTGCCTGAAAGTGCCATTAACCATAATTGTCATGCTATGCAGCTTTGAAGTTTACAGTAAACTGTGCTTCATGTACAGTAAGTACAGGGACACATGTGGGTTTTATTCTGGTCTGAGGACATGTGGAGAGGATTAAATATTTTACCAAACGAAAAATTACCCACTTGTGCCAGAGATGATAGCGTTATATGGTACACATTCTTGTTAAATTGTTGTGGTGGCAAAACAGAGGGAACTATTTTGCCTTAATAGGCATTCAGATGATCCTGTAAGTAGTCCAAAGGTTTTCAGATAAAATTCTTCCATTTAGGAACATTGAAGAACTCTTTGCTACCCACGCAGCAGTCATTTGAATAACGAGTCAAATAATGATTTCTTTCAAAGTTTGCGTGGAATTAGAAAAATCCAGTACTTTCAATAAATTTGTGCTAATATGCGAGAACATGTTTCCTGGGAAAAAGATCCGGGGAAGATGAAAAGGAAGACTGAGAAGCACTCAACAGACATTTTGACTGACTAAATTATTTTTTAGCATTTTGCTGCCCTCTGCTCTTTGATTAAGGAAACTGATATGGAATGTAAGTTTTGTGCTGTTCCCTGCTTGGCAAACTACGGTACCCTTTGACCTTGTTTTGGCCTAAGCCACGATGGGGCAGCTATTACACGGAAATCCCACTCTATAGATGTGTAGTCAAGTGTGGACTGACCATTTTCCCGTCTTCTATGGGATTTAAAGGAAGCACAGGGCGAGTCCTTTGCCTAGACGTTTTTTTTTTTTACTCTTCCTCTTTTCTCTCGTTCTTTCTTTCTTTCTCTCTTTCTCCTCTTTTGGAAGTGAGCCCACCGTCAGATCATTCAGCCTTTCTGACCTTGAGCAAAGCAAAGGGAAGGCTGGGGCGAGGGGGGGGACGAGCTTCACAGGGATCCTATTGTGGCGGCTGTGATACAGGGAGGCGGTGGGGCCAGGGCACGGAATGGGGGGGGGGCTGTAGGTGGTTGTAATAAGGACGGGGGGGGGCAGAAGAGTAGGTCGCCCCCCCCCCCCCCCCCACTCTCCATGTCCTTTGTTACTTACCTGAAAGGCGGAGATACAATTGCAGAACAGAAGGAGACAAGATCTTATTAATGACCACCCTTGTGCCC
>JAODKM010000465.1:0-11537 GCA_026780845.1 Petrocephalus sullivani
GCTAGGATCGGGATGACACTGCTGTCAGTGCTGAGTAAGGGCCTTGCTAGGGTCGGAATGACAGTGCTGTCAGTGCTGAGTAAGGGCCTTGCTAGGATCGGGATGACACTGCTGTCAGTGCTGAGTAAGGGCCTGGCTAGCATCGGGATGACACTGCTGTCAGTGCTGAGTAAGGGCCTGGCTAGGATCGGGATGACAGTGCTGTCAGTGCTGAGTAAAGGCCTGGCTAGGAACATCCTCAACAGGACTGGTTTTACGCCTAAGAAATCTACCATCACAGAAAATTTTAAAGTAATGGTAGGTCAGGAAAGGGTGGCATTGTGTGACTGTTGTTACTGTATGTGTTAGGCTTTGTTGTTCATTTCCACTTACTAATCTAAAAACATGGTGTTAGGTCACTTGGTGGCTCTTAATTATGCATTGTGGGATTTCCTTACAATACCATTATCAACGCTGTTCCCGACAAAGTGCATCATTTTTGGCAGTATTTAACTAATCAAAGGAGAAACATACAATGGCTTTTCTCCTCAGATTGGGTAACAGGTTACTCTTAGTTGTGTTCTTTATTCATGACACTGGTATTGTTTTTAGCTTTAGTTGGGCTGATCCCTATGTGTGACCAATAGAGGGGGCTGTTGAATGAGGATTTATTAATGTTTCCTGAAAGAGGAAATGGCATTGACAGGAATCAAGTGTGTGCCTTCAGTCTGGTGGCAGTTTGGCTGTTCTCATTTGAAGTGGCTCTGTTACATGAGCCAGGCCAGCTAATGGTATTTGATGGGCAAATTTTTGAGGTGAAAGGTGCTTAGTCTGTAATGTAAGAAGAATATGGATATCACTGTCTTACTGTCACCACTCTATTCTTGGTCATTATTCTCGGAATTCTATCCTTCCTTTGACACTCAGAATACTGTTTGGGAACCTAGAGCAAAAAATTCCCAGAATGACTATAACCTGCATTCGACTTTTTTGTTCAGCTCAATGGAGGCGGAGGAGGATGGAGATTCCTGAGTGGGTTAATGACACCAGGGCTTCCACTGTGGTCTCTCGGTGACAGCAGCATGCTGGGCGTTCCCGTATACGAGCCGCCTGGCTGAGCGACTCTGCTCAGTCACAGCACTGTAATTACAATGTTGAACACCCTAGCCTGTGGATCACATTACAGGCTTCTGTGTCCTAGGAGGCACAAAGGGCTTGGGTGGAGCTCCTCCAGTGTGGGGTGCAGGGGGTGAGCCCATGCGAGGCACCGGCTGATCATCTGCTGTTTCACACCAAACATATACGCGTCAGAGGCACCTGATAGTTAGGAGCTGACTCTGCACACCAGCTGTTATCTCTGAAGCAGGAGACGAGACCTCAGCGCAGCTCAGTTATAGAGTTATAGCTGAATGCCATACTAGGAATCTGGGCAGTGGTGCAGTGATACGCACCTAGCATGGTGGCATGCGAAAGGGGCACAGCACGGTGGCACTCCTGAGCTTCCCCAGAGCTTCCGCAGTAGAGTTGCACATTTTCTGTAGCTCCTCTCACATGTAAACAGTGCACAAACCATCACCATGATGTTATGTCCAACAAATGTACAGCCAGCAGACAAACTCAACACTGCGCTCATATTTTGCAGGAGAGTCGGCCGCCCTCTCTCCCACACGCACACTCAGAAAGCTACTGTCAGACTCTCATTTGTGGGCCTCAGAGGGAGTCATTATTGAACCCTATGGGCTGGTCCCTTCTTTTAATTCATGCCAAATAAATAAGGTCTATGTGGGTTGTGTGCAAAATGATGTGTAATACTGGAAAATGTGTCTTAATCACAAGCAGATAGGCTTTTACATAGCAAATCATCCCATTCCATTGCTTGTATATAGTGCCCTTCCTGGCATTTGTCCCAAAGTGCATATATGTAATTTCACAAGAATGGAATCATAGATTGACATAACAACAGCTAATGTGACACAGTTAGTTATGGGACTGGTTAGTGATATGTAACCAGATGCGTTATACATGCCATTCCTGTAAATTAAAAACAGATCTTCATGAAATCAAAATCAAATCAAAACCTAACCAATCTATAGAGTACATTATAGTTCATAAAGCAGACATGTGAAACCCAAAATATCACAGCATGGTGCCCGGTATTTTATTGAGTCTTCAGTTTACATATGAAATATAAAAATGGGTACAATTTGGAACACAGCAATGGGTGCCGGACAGTGGAAAATGTATCCCAAGGGGAGCAAAAACTGATTAAAAACTGCTGCTGTAAGGTGTGTGCAGGAGCGGGGAGCATCCTGACTCCCGTGAGAGGCAGAGCCAGGTGAGCCAGGTGACTCTTTTCAGGGTAATTCCTCTCTGTGTCATTTCAGCCAAAAACCTCAGTGATGTGTGACATGCTTATGCAAAATAAGCCCCCCCCCCCCCCCCGACTTTATACTTCTCCTTTTCTGCTCCTGTCTGACGCCATAAAAAACTTCCCACCAGACACTTCCACACTCGGCTTCCTCCTGGCGTGTCTGCGCTCTTTTGTTCTGTCACCAGCAGTGACAGAATTTTGAGCGGAGGGGGCAAGCCCCATTTCCAGCTCCCTGTTCCAAAGATCTGCTTAATATGTGGTCCCCAACCTAGGGGACGTGTTAGATATTAAACTGACAAGAATAGATACTACACTTGATCTTAGCCAATGACTGTCACTTTCCCCTCCCTGTGATCACATTGCTCGCCTTATATATAGGTTTCTATGTATTATTCGCCTCACGTACACTTCACAAAAACAATCTGCTGAATAAATGAATGCAAAGACATACCCGTAACATTAAGGTACTGTGCCGATGAGCCGAGTGCTGTCTTTCAAATGCTATTCCAACTCTCCTTACACCATGGGGTTGCACCCTGATCTGTGGGAGGGCTCCACCGTCACTGCAATTCCAAAGAGCAGCAGACCTAAAACAGAACCACATGCGGCCTATAGAATTAACATCAACAGTGATGCAAACCCTGGAGAACAAACTGTTAAAGCAGAGATCATAAATCAAACTACACCAATTACGCAGTTTGCGTGCAAAGCTAGAAGAAGCGTCGATGATGCCGAGTTCTCTATTTTGAATGTTCTCCATGAGCAATTAGAGCAAACAAGCACATATGCAAGATTACTTTTTGCTGATTCTTCATCAGAATGTATCCCAATACAACCTCATGTACTTCTTAGGAAGCTTGTGTCACATTTTCAGCTGGATCACCTCATTAAAATAATTATTAATTTCCTCATTAAGAACAGAGGTAACCCCTTCTTCTGTAAACATCAAACCCATAGTGTAATGAATTACGAATGGGCCATAATGAGTTTGTACAATACCAACAAACTGCTATTTCTTTGATCATTCCTAGGGCCTTGTGGTGGTAGGGGGTAGGGAGGAGACTTGCAATCGGGCTGATTTATTGCCATTCTATAGCACTAGTCAGCCCCAAAGACAACAGTGCATAGATAATGGCACCATTGTATATGTGATCTAATGCAACAACAACAGTCTCCTTGTTACAAATCGAAAAGATCGACTTAAAGGTTTAAGTGAAGATGAAATTTACGTTTACCTTGCTGCAAAGTTTGACCTATTAACAGAACTCAGACGGTAGTTATAAATTGTTGAACATCTGAATCTATCGGTACTTCCACTGGTTCGCCACAGGGTTGTGTACTTTCTCCTCTATTTTTTATTTTTGTACTGATGACTGTGGTAGCAAGTATGACAATCAATATATTGTTAGATTTAGTGATGACAGTGTCATTGTGTCTCTGCTCAGCTGGTCAGATCATTCACATGGACCCATAGTGCAAGAATTCATAGGCTGGTGTCAGTTTTTGGATTTAAATGTGTCCAAAACAAAAGAAATGATTGTCTCACTAAAAAACCCAACAGCAACAACAACAGCAACAGCAGTTCATGGCACTAATGTTGAAATTGTCCAAAGCCACAAGTACAGTACTTGGGTACTGTGTTTGATGACAGTCTGAGATTCAATGAAAGTAGAGAGGACATTGTCAAAAAGTGCAAGTAGCGTCTCTATTGCTTACGTAAATGAAACTCCTTGGAATAGACCAAGGGCCACTGACAATGTCTTATTCCTCTTTTATTGAAAGTACTTGGACTTTTTCATTCATTTGTTGGTTTAAACCTTTTTTAACCTCAGCTGAAAAATTACTGGGCAAATCCTTAGCGTCCTTAACAATGCCTATGTGATGATCGGTGAGCACACACATGTCCTCTGCGATGACTTTGTAACAGGTGAAACACTGTTCCTTTAAGACACTGGCTCACGTAGGGAGGCAGAACTCTATGCATGGCTGGTGCGGCCTGTAGGTCAGCTGGAACCGCGTACACCACGGGAATATTAAATGAACAAGTAATGTTTGTGGAAAGTGGCCTTTTTTTGTTTTATCCACACCCCAAACCCGTCACAACTTTCAACTGTTGGCATCAAGAATGCAATTCAGAATGCCTGCATGTAAGACAAACAGGAGGAAGTTTGGGCTTATTCCAGAAGCCATCAGATTGGTGACTAGTAACCAGTGCAAGCGATGGTCAGTTTACCTTGATGAAGGCAACTTCTATTTAACTTGCACTTTAACTAGCCTTAATGTGACATACTTGTGTATGTATGTATGTATATGATGTGTTTTTTAGATTTTATCAGTATTTTTGTGAAATTGTTTTAGATTGTCAGTATATTTTCAGTAGTACTAATTTCATGCTGGTGAATACATTCATAACATACTTACAGAAGTAGATGCACAGAATACCCATAATAAGCTCCTCCCTCATGCATGCTCACTTGCAGGCACATACACACACCATCTTGCAAAAATGTGTTCTCTCTATCAGTCCAACAAATTTTGATTCTCACCAAGCTGGAAACTGCAAAATATGCAAATCAAGCATTTTTAAGATTAACATGGGATGGATAATTGTAATCAAAATCGTTCATGTTCTTGAAAGATCTACAATACCATTTTCAAGAAGGTTCTGCTGACAAACCACAAGGCTTCCTGTATGAAAACATGTCAAGTGAAACCACAGCTATGAAGGTAATCTTTGCCTATGTGCCGAAGTAGGCTTTTTTTATTGTCGTGCCAGCCATATACAAGTATACAACGGTACGAGACGTCGCTTCCCCAAACCTCGGTGCAACATAAGACACAAGTCAGAGCAGCAGGTACACAGCTACAGGGGGGTAAGGTGCAAGGATTTTGAAATACACACGTTGGGGGGGGGAGCTAGTGGGGCGAAGCTGTTACATAATCTGGCTGAGCTGGTCTGGATGCTGCGGTACCTCCTGCAAGATGGGAGGTGGGTGATCAGTCCATGCAGTGGAGGGCAGGGTCTCTCACAGTGCTGGAGGTCTTGCGGATGCATAGCTTGTGAAAGATGTCCTGGAAGGAGGGGAGAGAGGTCCTGATGATTTTTCCAGCTGTATTTACCATCCTCTGCAGGGACTTGCGGTCAAAACATTGCAGTTTCCAAACTAGGTAGTTATACAGCTGGTCAGGACACTCTCAATGGTTCCCATGTAGAACGTGGTGAGGATGGGGGGTGGGAGGCTGGCCTTCTTCAGCCGCCATAAAAAGTGCAGTCACTGCTGTGCTTTCTTGACCAGAGAGGTGGTGTTGAGGGACCAAGTGAGATAGTCTGTCAGATGAACACCAAGAAAGTTGATGCTCCTGACAGTCTCTACCTTCGAGCCCTTGATGTGTAGTGGGGAGTGGACAACTTGTGCCTTCCTTCAAGTCGACAATCATTTCTTCCATCTTGTTCACGTTCAGGAACAGATAATTTCCTGTGCACCAGTCAGCTAGTTGTTTCACTTCTTTTCTGTAAGTCGACTCATCACCATTGCTGATAAAGCCCACCACTGTGGTATCATCAGCGAACTTGATGATGCTGTTGGAACTGTACTGTTCAGTACAGTCATGAGTCAGCAGGGCGAAGAGGAGCGTGCTGAGCACACAGCCCTGTGGGGTGCCGGTGCTTAGCATGATGGTCCTGGAAGTCCAGAACGCAGTTGTATAGGGAGGTGTTGACGCCCAGCAGTCTCAACTTCCCAATTAGCTGCTGAAGGATGGTGGTGTTGAATGTGGAACTAAAGTCCATGAACAGCATTCTGACATATGAGTTCTTTTTGTCTAGGTGGGTGAGGGCTGGGTGCAGGGTAGCTGGTATGGCATCCTCCGAGGAGCGGTTTGGACGGTAGGCAAACCGACATGGGTCATGTGAGGCAGGCAGGGCCGTTTTCATGTACCTCATGACTAGCCTTTCAAAGCACTTCATGATGAAAGGTGTGAGTGCTACTGGGTGGCAGTCGTTGAGACACACGATGGTGGTCTTCTTTGGCACAGGAATGATGGAGGTGGCCTTGAAACATCTGGGGATGACTGCCTGGCTCAGGGAGATGTTAAAGACGTCCGTGAGGACGTCTGCCAGCTGGAACCCACATTCCCTGAGCACGCTGCCAGGAATGTTGTCTGGACCTACAGCTTTTCGTAGGTTCTCCTAACGTCAGCTGTGGACAGACACAGCACTTCGTCATCAGACGGGTGGATGGTCTTCCTCGCAGGCATGTTGTTTGTTGCCTCGGATCGTGCATAAAAGTCATTCAGCACATCAGGGAGGGCGTCATCACTGTCGCATGGCTGCGGTGTGGTCTTGTAATCAGTGATTGCCTTGATGCCCTGCCACATGCTCCTTGTGTCACTGGTGTCCCTGAAGTGGCTGTGGATGCTGCACCCAAACATGCCTTTTGCTTTTTTGATGCCCCAAGACAGGTTTGCCCTTGCTGTCTTAAGGGCTACTTTGTCTCCTGACTTGAAGGCAGCACTGCGAGCCCTTAACAGCGGACACACCTTTGTGGTCATCCAGGGTTTTTGGTTTGCCCTACTGGTGACAGGTTTGGAGGCAGTTACATCCTCTGTGCACTTATTGATGTAGCCAGTGACAGAAGATGCATACTCCTCCAGGTCAGTATGCTGACTGTAGGTGGCAGCGTCCTTGAACATGTTCCAGTCCGTGTGTTTGAAACAGTCCTGCAGGGCTGAGACTGCACCCTCTGGTCAGACCCTGATGCACCCTGGATATAGTTTGTATACCTAGTTGTAGATTACATTTTACTCATTTAGCAGACTCTTTTATCCTAAGCAAAAGAGCAGGGCCAGCCTGTCCCTGGAACTATTGGGGGTTAAGCACCTTGTTCAAGGGCCCCACAGTTAAATCATTTTGCTTACCATGAGATTTGAACCAAAACCTTCTGATCACAGACAGAGTGGCCTGGCCTGCGGAGACACACAGTGCCCCCAGGGATGTCGCTGCATGATCAGAGGTCAAATGCTAACAGATTACATCTTAAATGGTCTTTATGGATTATTTTTCTTTATAAAAGAGATGCAGCAGATGGGGGTGCTTTGTGGTGAATAACCAGTTTAAACCTGTTTACTTGCTATGGGAAGAATTTATATTTTCACACCTATTCCCATTAACACTGACTTGAACTACTCAAAATGAAGTGTTATTTGCTTAGTGGATTATAGTAGATTACTATAACGATTTGGCTTCATGTCACTTCTGAGATAAAGTTTTCATATTACAGTATTATGGGTTTTGTCAATTATTACCCACACTATAACAATGGTTTGTACCTTAGTCATATTATAATACCGTTTTAATTTAATGTATATAGGTAAAAAACAAACATGTACGTTCGTCTGTGCACAATGCTCTCGCTGCAGTATGTATCAGATTTTCCCGAGAACAATAAAGTCAATCTTAAATATAACTCTCTATTCTTAAATTATAATCTTAATTCCTGAGATGTGTTGGCCTCCCATCCTGGGCTGTCTCTGCCTTGCGCCCCTAGCCTACGGGACAGGCTCCAGACTCCCCGCGACCCTGAACAGGACAAGCGGTTAAAACAAGGATGGATGGATTTTTAATCCACTTGTGCTGAAGTTATCGTGCCTTACCCACTTCCTTAGGCAGCAGTCTCCTCGGCCAATCAGCGCGCAGGGGCGATCTGCGCAGGCGCGGAGTCGGGCATGGACCGCGACGGAGAGCCGGCGAAGGAGGGGACACGGAGAGCAGCCCGGGGGAGCTCCGGGGAAGAGAGCACGGTAAGCCGCGGCCGAGTTACCTTCGGCGTCCGAATGAAGGCGACGCGGAGAGCATAGGCTGTAGCGCGGTGCGTTATTCACTCATTTCAATTTCCGTGTACTTTGAAATACTTTGTAGCGATGCGGTGACGTAAGTTCGGCTGATTTAAACACTTAACCTTGCAGTCATATGTATACATTTTACCCTTTACTTTTGCATTTATTCGTCTGGCCAGTTCACAATCTAAAAACCACCTAAAGCTGTAAACTTGGCAGCGCTCGCACCGTGGCGTGCCGTGAGCCCTTTCATCCCGGCGCCCACGGCCATAGGTTCGGGCGCGAAGCGTGAGAGCGAAACTGTCTCCACACAGCGTTTGTGGCCCTTTAGACACGGGGTTTCTCCCTCTGTACGCCTCCACGGGGTATGTTTTTACCCTCTAGACACGATGAAAATGACAGTTTTGCAGGACTTCAGCCAATGATGTTCCTTAAATTTGCATATGCTGCAGGTAGAGCTGACGAAAAGCGTCGTTAGAGCTACGCGCGTTTCGGAGCATGGGCGTTTCTCAGTATGAGTACTTGACCGTAGTCGTGTACCCATCTTACGTCTTCTTCCATTACTGAAGACCAGTTCAAGTACTGAAGGACAGAAGTATAAAGGACGGTTAAAAAGTCCCTGATGTTGTTGCCCCCCCGCATTTTGTACATGTTTATGCATAATAATGTTTTGAAGAATGTGTCCTTTTGGCCTCCCACAGATTTGGCCATACAAAATAGGATGTACCTGCCTACCATACCACTGTAACATTAAGATGCGTGAGATTGTGTTAGACATGTTGTCATCTAGAGGTTCAGGGTGGTACCTATCTTTTTATACATGCAGTAAACGGTGCTCATCAAAAACAAACGGTTAAATGATCTGTAAATTGTTGTGCTGACCTCATACTATATATTACATAACAGACAGCTTTGCATTTATGTGTATTTACATCGCTGTTAAAGCAAAGGCATCGTGTGTGGTCCTGTTGATAGAGGAAAAATGTGTGAATTGCTTCCACCAACTCTGCATTGCATTTTTTTAACCCTTGTGTACATTGTGTGCCTTGAGTCTTAAGTGATCTGGTGTGTGTGTATATGTATGTATGTATGTGTATATGTGTGTGGGTGTGTGTGTGTGTGTATATATAATATAATACATATATATTGAAAAACCAGGCCAGAAGTACCTATAACTGTTCAAACTTTTATTGAAAGCCTTATTATTCCTGAACACTAAGAATAGTTTCTATACTAACTAAACATTTTACCATGTCATATAATGACGACTGTCGTATGATTCTGTGTGGACGCTGTTCCCAGGTGGCACATACTCATTATCTGCAACAATTTACTCCAAATTTAAGGGAAAAATACATTGAAATTATGGCTGCACGATATCACATCACGATGTACCCGCGATTGTATGCCACATGCGCAATAATCAATAATCAGGGCTTTAGATGACGCTTGAAACATATTTGGCTGGCCAAATTGTGTGTAATTAATCGCTCGTGTAGTATTGAAAATCTGGCAGCTGGCCAAATGTTTCGCCCGTCATCTCAAGCCTTGGTGATTATTGCACATGTGCCAAATAATCGCAAGCACATCGTGATGTGGAATCGTGCATCTCTACTTAAAATTATTGTTTTATGGTCAATAATTTGCCAAAAAAGTGATGGCTCACTAGCGACCCAAACATTGTAAAGTGACTTGTACATTTTAAGTGCTGCATTTGCAAACGCCACTCGACTGCTTTTTTACCCTTAGTAAAGTAGTAGTGTTTCCTATTACACAAGGGTTTAATTAGCAAAGAGCAATCAAATATAAAACACTCATCACATAAGCTGTGACTGTATTAAGTTAAATAAAGTAGTAATAAAAAAAAATAACGGGGGTACTGCAGCTAATGCTGCATGGGCCCCTAATAATTATGCAGTGATTATTATGTCAATTGTGTGCTTGTATAAAATAGATTTGCATACTTATTTAGTTTTGTTCACCTGTGCAGGGATTTGCATAGTTGTATTTGTTTTGTACACCCATGCAGGAAAGTTTGTGTCTATAAAAAAAGTTTTGCATGGTTGTATTTTCAAAATCACAGATTTGCAGAATTACACTTGCACATATATCTTCAGAAGCAACTTTACAACTACGAATCAGGATTACGTTATTATTGCACAAACTCAATTTACGTGCGTTCGGTCTCATGGTCTCCCTCTAAAAGTAGAGTGCCAGTCAAGGCTGCGTACAATTGCTTTTGATTCCGTGACGAGACAGAGTAAGCCTGACTAGTACTACAGCTCACATGTGGTGCATGTGCAGTGCAGCTGGGTGAAAATTCCTCAACTAACCTTAATGAAGAATGTAAGTCTTCTTTTCAGGCACCATTTTCTCTATCGCTCTACATAAAGTGAATTGTGTGGAGCATGTGAGACCACGTCCATTTAGGAGAGGGGAAGTGTCAGGCTTACACATTGGATGCACAGCTTTTGTATTCCCAATGCAGCTGCTTAATGTAGTTTTGACAGATGATTGGGCATAATGAACATTTCCAGCGTCTGGCTGTTTAGTGGCGGCTCAAAGGTCAGTGGAGTGTAGCGGGTGAGACACACCTTGCCCATACTCCTGCTCCAGGTTAATGGCAGAGTATCCAGCAGGCATTTTAAAAGCCAGCAAGGCATTTTAACTGCAGGCAAGCTGGTGAATGGCTTGTTTGGTATGCACGCCTATAAACCCAGGGCCATTTTGAAGGGGGCTGTTTCCATCACCGATAAGACTTGTGCATTTTTCTTTGTTTGTCCTGTTTTTTTTTTTCCGTGTGCCCGTCAGTCCATAATCAAACAGCTGAGTTACTGGCCATTTGCCAGAACCACGTTAGCTGTTGACGTTGCAGGTTTTGTGAACATGGAAAGATTTACTTCCTTAGTTCTGTTTGCAGTAGCATTTAACCTTCGGACCATAGCACATTTTCCCACATGCTTTTGATGCATTTCTTTTTGCTAAATTTAACAAACATTTTAGCCATAGCATGGTGGTGGCAGCATCACGCTTTGGGGTTATCTTTCTTCAGCTGGAACTAGGGCTTTAATCAAGGTGGAGGGTACAGTTCCAAATACTTGTCAATTTTGGTTCAAAACATTCAGGTGTCTGCTAGAAAGGTGGCCGTCTATTTCAGTGGCAGAGACCTGAATATATCAGCCACAACATAATGGTATTCACCACATATAATAATCACACAACACTAGAGATCGACCGATATATCGGTTTACCGATATTTTTCCAGATATTTAAGCATTTTGCCATAATCGGTTATCGGTTTTGTAATATCGGGTTCACCGATAAACGCCACCATCTTGTGGGTGTTTTGAGA
>JAODKM010000468.1:1146-11513 GCA_026780845.1 Petrocephalus sullivani
CGCAGTCAAACGACAAGCATAAGGACACAACAGGACGACAAGCATAACGACGCAGTCAAACGACAAGCATGACGACAAGCATAAGGACGCAGTCAAACGACAAGCATGACGACAAGCATAACGACGCAGTCAAACGACAAGCATGACGACACATCAGGATGGCACACATAAAGACGCAGTCAAACGACAAGCATAAGGACACAACAGGACGACAAGCATAACGACGCAGTCAAACGACAAGCATGACGACACAACAGGACGACAAGCATAACGACGCAGTCAAACGACAAGCATGACGACACATCTGGACGGCAGGCATAACGACGCAGTCAAACGACAGGCATGACGACACAACAGGACGACAAGCATAACGATGCAAGCAAACGACAAGCATAACGACACAACAGGACGACAAGCATATCGACGCAGTCACGACAAGCATGACGACACATCAGGACGGCACACATAACGACGCAGTCAAACGACTAGCATAACGAGGACGACAAGCATAACGACACAACAGGAGGACAAGCATAACGACGCAGTCAAACGACAAGCATGACGACACATCTGGACGGCAGGCATAACGACGCAGTCAAACGACAGGCATGACGACACATCTGGACGGCAGGCATAACGACGCAGTCAAACGACAGGCATGACGACACATCAGGACGGCACGCAGAACGACGCAGTCAAACGACAAGCATAATGACGCAGTAAAACGACAAGCATGACGACACAACAGGACGACAAGCATAACGATGCAGTCAAACGACAAGCATAACGACACAACAGGACGACAAGCATATCGACGCAGTCACGACAAGCATGACGACACATCAGGACGGCACACATAACGACGCAGTCAAACGACTAGCATAACGAGGACGACAAGCATAACGACACAACAGGACGACAAGCATAATGACGCAGTCAAACGACAAGCATGACGACACATCAGGACGACAAGCATAACGACGCAGTCACAGACAAATGTTTTACATGTTCAGTCGACATGGACAGTGCGCATATCGACATATTTTTGGCACAAATGGAACCTCATACAAAATACCCCACCTGGTGTTCTAATGTCATTTAGCAACAGTACCAATTTTTACACCAGCGGAAAACCAACACAAAGAATTATCATACTTTTGGTACTTTTCTCAAGTACTAAAACTGGTACCTGACCATGGTGTGGTGGAAAAGTGCCCCAATGTCTGACAAATTATCTGGCTAAGCAAGAATTAAATCCTGCTTCATGAAACAGGCCCCCGGTGTTTAAACCAGCTTCTAGATTTTACAATTAATTGTGTACACAAGATATATAAATCAAAATGTAAATCTCTAATCTCTGTTAAATGTAAGTTAACAGTTTTATCCGACAACTTTATTGTTTATATTATGTCTACACCATGGATTAAAGCAAAAAAAAAATCTGACTGAATTTTTTTTTTTAACCAAATACTCTGTGTGGTGGGCCCATTCCACCTTGGCCATGCATCAAATTTTCAAGGCAATGCCCCAAGTTGAATCACATTTACATAATTGAAACAATAATTCAAGCTAAGGCGAGACTTTACCATTGTCAATAATTGGCTGTACTGTAAATGATGAAACATCAAGTTTTCAGTGCAAATTTATTTCAACAACGTTTTAGTAATATACAACAGTGGATAAGGAAAAAGTGCAAGTGCAGTTGAACTAGAACCAAAAGTGGCACAGCAGTGGTACAGAGAAAAAAAAGAAAATCTGTTAAAATAAAACAAGGAAACAAGGAAAGTAAAGTGGTAGTTCTACTTTTTCTGCTTCTTTGCAGTGAAGCCAAAAGCATCTAGTTTGGCCACACCTGATGCCTGTTTCTGGGTTTTTTTCCTTGGCACAGGAGCAGGAAAGGAAAACGAGGGTGGGGTTCCTGCAGGTATACCTCCTGAGGATGAGGATGGAGGGTTTCCTGCAGCTTTTCCAGATGATGATGAGGAGGACGGTTTTGCAGGTGTACCCTTTACACTCGAAGAAGAGAGGGTTACCTATAGGTCTGCCTTTCGCTTCAGGTTTGGCTTGTGTGGAGGAGGAGGAGGAGGAAGGCTTTCCTGTAAGTTTGGATTTTGTAGAGGAGGAGAAGGAAAGGGGGTGGCCTGCAGGAGTGGCTTCTGGTTGAGGTGGAAGAAGAGTGTGAGGACTTGGTTGCACATGTGATCCTTCTTGAGCTGAATGAGGAGGCTGTAGAGGTTTGGCACCAGTGGATGTGGGTGAAGTGATGAAAGCTTTTTTTCACCTTTCTCACTTTTACTGCTGCCAGGACTTCTACAGCTTCCCGAATATTCAGTTCCTTCTCTTGACATATTTTGTCCTTCTTTTTCTTCAGATAACTTTTGTATCTGCTATAAGAAGACAAACACGAACTCCTCAATGGAGCATTGATTTTCATTATTGAGGCAGTCTCCCCTGCTGCCTTCAGGTGTGACAGACAGCAATGCACTTCTGGGGGTGGATGCGTTTACGCACCCATGGCCAAATGCCCTACTTTACGTCTTCCCGCCCGAGTCTGCTATCCCCCACTTTAGCCAGAGTGAGGGAGAGCGGGCTGTCTCTCCTCCTCGTCACCCCTCACTGGCCGGGGCAACCGTGGTTGGTGGAGATTTTTTAGCTCCTGTCGGGAGAACCTTGACCTCTCCCACTACGCAGGGATCTCCTACCTCAGGTACGCAGGCAGATTTTCCACCCCCGCCCGGACCTGCTAGCTCTCTGGGCTTGGCCTATGAAAGGTTGAATTTGGATTAAACTGGCCTCCCTGTAAAAGCGATTGCCCCCATCCAGTGTGCTAGGGTGCCCTCTACGCGTTCATTGTATGACATCAAATGGCGTGTTTTTCAGCAGTGGTGTGAACAGAGGCAGGTAGTTCCTTTTCTGATGTTTCATGTTTTTTACTGGACTTGCTGGAGAGGGGCAGAGCCTTCTCCACTTTTAAAGTGTATCTCGGCTTGTCACGTGGGCTTTGACAGCATGCCTGTCAGTCAGCACCCCCTCGTGTGCCGCTTTATGAAGGTTGCACGCCAGCTCCGCCCGGTCTCCAAGCCTTTGGTCCCGTCATGGGACTTGCTCCTGGTCCTGAATGCGCTTGTTGGGACATCATGGGACTTGCTCCTGGCCCTGAATGCCCCCCTTTCGAGCCCCTGGAGAGTGTCAGCATGAAACATCTGTCTCTAAAGACAGCCTTACTCCTTGCACTGACCTCTGTGTAGTGAGTGAGTGAGATTCACGCTTTTTCGGTCCACCTGTCATGTATGAACTTTAGCCCGGGCAATGCATAGGTTATGCTGCTACCTAAGCCTGCTTTTGGTCCTAAGGTCATTGAGTTAGCATACAACTGCAATATCATGGAACTGAGGGCTTTTCATCCGCCGCCTTTTTCATCAGAAAAAGAGCAGTGGCTGCATTGTTTGTGTCCCATTCCTGCACTGCGTATTTACAGTGACAGGACAAGGTGCTTTAGGAGGAGCAACCAGCTGTTTGTTTCCTGGGCTCCATCTCACAGAGGTAGGCCTGTTTCATCAGGCGCTGTCGCTAGTGCACGTGGTCCTGGGTGTCGGTTCGAGTATCGAGTTTGTACAGTAAATTTTCACATCCGTACGGACGGTGTGGCTTCGGAAAGCATGCAGTATGGGTGTTGTCCGTATGTTTCCCATAGTGAGATAACGAGTGAATGTTTGAAAGACAACATTACATAACCCGGTTCGCAGATAAAATATCGGGCTAAATATAAGATAAGGTATCTCACCACTTCCCACTTCAATGACGTGTGAGACAAAAAGACAAAAATATTTCCTGTGATTGGTATGCAGTGTCAGAGAGAGATAGGCTGTCAGGGGAGGTCAGCATCAGAGCCTTCTGGCTGGAATGAGCTGCCACAAATTAGTAGCAGGGAGGAGACGGTTTAA
This sequence comes from Petrocephalus sullivani, assembly GCA_026780845.1. Classification (NCBI taxonomy): domain Eukaryota; kingdom Metazoa; phylum Chordata; class Actinopteri; order Osteoglossiformes; family Mormyridae; genus Petrocephalus; species Petrocephalus sullivani. The sequence continues at coordinate 5,091 of JAODKM010000468.1, forward strand.
TGTTCACTTTACTAATCTACAGTTAAGCTTCAAACTGTAAGTCTGGAGGTTTAAATTTAACATGATTAAATCTGAATTACTACTAATTACTACTAGTACTACTAACTACTACTACTACCCAAAATTAACAAGAATAGTGGGCTTTACTGGGAAACTTATATTGTAGACTGACATTTAGTCAATCATACAGAAATATAAATTATTTGGTGAAAAATGTGTCCTTTTCTGAGACACTGTAAAAATTGCCAATGACAGTGTTCAGAATATTTTTTCCTCTTGCCTCTAAAAATATTCTGTGTTGAAAATCTTCTGGTCACTAATAAAAGAGGAACCGCATGAGCAGCTATATTTTTAAATGGAATTACGTCACTGAGCTTAGCACAAGTAGCCCTTCCAGCAGATTCTGCAGCCAGCCACAAGAAACACAGTAAGGTATTAACTCAGGGTAAATGCATTAATTTGTTTTCATTTATAAAGAATTTAACATGCATATATCAATACGCGAGCAGTGATGTCAGAGTTGTGCTGGAGGAAGAGTCTACAAGCGAGTCTGATCATGAGGAAGAGATGTCTGATATCAGGAATTGAATTGTAACTAGATATAATTTTAATAACTAGTTACAACTGAATTCCTGATATCAGAAATTGGATATTCAGCTAGTTAAAATTTTATTCCTGATATCAGCAATTGGCATTTCGACAAGTTAAAACTGAATTCCTCCTATCAAAAATTGGAATTTTATCTACTTAAAATTCCCACTCCCACTGATTTAAATGAGGAAATTATTTTGAATCTCACTAGCCAAAATAGAATTTCTGATATCAGGAAGTGGCATCTTAACTAGTTAAAATTAAATTTCTGATAATCAAGACTTAGCATTCTAACTAGTTGGAACTGAATGTGTCAGAAATACACATTATAACTAGTAACAATTGAATTTCTCATATGAAGAATTTGCATTCAAACTAGTAAGAACTGAATTTGTGACATCCTCTAAACACTAAAGCTAAAACAGCTTGCCATATACTTTATGCTGTATCCAGTTTTCAAATGGTTCACAGAAATGAGAGATAATACGAGTTATTCCTAAAACTGTGGCTTCACTGGACAGACGCTGATGAGTTATAATGTACAGCTACTCCATACAGCACAACTGCCCTCTGTGATAGTTCATCTATTTAGTTAAAAAAAAGATGTAGGAAGGTTAGACAGGATGGTTCCAAAGATAAGTATAATTCTCTAAGCAACACAGAAAAATAAAGTCATACGGACAAGACTTTTTTTGATTTGTCTTGGATATTTCTAGACACTATTTTCCATTAGTACAGTATTACATCTGGATTCACCTTCAATTCCTTTCTAAAAAGCAATGCCAATGACTTTTCAAAACAACCTGAAATGGGAGACTGTTCAATTCAGTTATGCAGGACCCTGCACTGGCTAAGCAGTCATATGACTTTGCATTGATCCTTTGACTGTTTAGATCAATTAAGAATCACTGACCTTTTTCCAAACACAAACAGCAGAAATTGTTCCAGAACTGTGTCTGAGAATGAGATGTTTAACTTATGCAAACTGTGACGGAGTGAAAATAAGAGGAAGAGGGTTGCAACATTGTGTGGTCAAGGGCCTTTTTTATCTGCCATCTGTTATCCTGGCACTTCCTCATCCTCAGGCAACAGAGGGTAAGCTTAGCATCAGCAATAACTATGAGCCATGAATGAACATGAATGAACATAAAATGGTATGTCACAATTTGATTAAGAGTGAAGATGCATTGTGGCAATTATCATGTGCTATTAATGTACTTTAACATCATTATGTCAAATCAGTGTTATTCTGTAAATTAAAACCTTTATTTAGTATTTGCTTTATATTTGTTTTTTGCAATATTTGCAAATTCCTTTGGCTGTAACACAATCGCATGCTCACTTTGGGCCACTGGGTCATCATCATCCTCCTTTCACCTGGAAAACACTCACCATTATCCTCTCTGGAGGGTCCCTCGAGACTGACACTCTGTGACAAGACACAGGCAAAGGTAATAAACAACAATACAGATTCAAATATGAGGAGATACCGGGAATATAGGTGAGACAGAACATAATATCTAACCTAGACACAGACAGGGTAAACCAGGAGCAAAGGTATAAACAGAGACCATAACTGAAATTCATGAACATGAAGACATAATAAACTTACGGAGAACAGAATCTAGGAGCACAGAAACAAAACTGTCCAAATAGATGAGGCTGGCCTATAGCCAGCTTCAAACCCTTGACCGGAGTTGCTGCTGTAGGTACCGAGTTGCTCACCCAGCCTATTTAGCCACACATTGACCCAGGTAGCAAGTAGTTTGTTATCTCATACTTAAGACTGATCGTTAATTAGCGAGCATTTCCCAAAACCATTCATAGGTGAAATAGTTTATGTCCTTTGTGGATTAACGACCCATTCGCTATTTTCTACGTCGTTCGCTATTCAAACTTTTACCTGCTGTCCTGTCACAGAAACGGAGAGATCACCGAAAATAGATCGCAAAAACACACTGGCGGTCTTCTTTGGACAACACAATAATGCCTATGATATACTAAGAGGTCAATATTGCAATGTAAGACTATAATGTAGACTATAAATTAGCGCAAAAGGCGCTTGTTGTTGTTACTCCTGTGTGCAATTTCAGTGCATAGCATAATATTGCAGTCATTTCACATACATTCACATACAAACATAGTGTAAGTGTAGCTGTTACAATACAACTTAATTTTTCATGTGGGCTACACAGCATGTTAACATAAACAGCATACCCTGAAATCCCTGCCCCACCACAAATATTTATGGAAGCAGAAAATACCAATTGGGCATGCCTCCCTGTTGGTGGACCTGCCTGAAAAGTCTGTGCAAGTCACTGTTATTGAAACTCTGAAAGTCACTGATGAAATAGAAACAGAAATAGAAAGTCACTGAATGCCACATTTGAAGTGGTGCCTAAAAAATAAATAATTAAATAATTAATGTTGTGTACCATGGTGGACTTCATACAGTCATACAAAGAAACCCTTTCACAACCTTATCCGTCTGACAATCTAGTGACACAAGAAACACTACTGCAGTCTCCTCACAAATGATTACATACACAAAAAGTTAAATATGCAAAAACAATAAATATATGCACATGGAAAAGGTCTTAGAGGGCCAACATAAACCAAGAATAGGCTACTACTCGATTTTTATCTTACAATCACTAGTACATCTAGTCGATATACATCTGCTATCTCGGAAGTAAATCTGTTATATAATTATGTTTTGCTAGATTAAATTGCATTAGTGTGTTGTATGATATGGAGCGGAATTCGTGTCACCTTGAAATGCAAACACGACTCCGGAATACACGGAAAAACAAAAATCGATGCGATGTAGTGATGGGAGGTTCGACTCAATTAACTGATTGGATTCTTCCGAGCTGTCCGTTGTAATGAATCGATTCTAAAATCACAATTTTTTTGTCTTTTTTTTTGTGCATGACTATGACTCAATGAATCAATGAATAATGGGATAGGATAATAAATCGAACGGTGTCTCAAGGTTACGTTATTTGACAGAAAGATGGTGCTGGTGTTCTACAAAAATATTCAGCTTGACTATTCACAATATATAAAATATATATATATAAAAAGCAGAAAGGGTGTCAATGCTAAATAAACACGCGTGTATATATAGTTCTTATTTTCTTTACTTAAGCCAAATTCATGTGCATGAGTATCAAGGACTACATCACAGTTAACAACAGCAACATTACCAATACAACCACACAAACACATACAATGAGCATGAGTAAACTTGCATACGTTGTTGTGTAAACGTCAAAGTTAATAAATAGAATGAACATAAAAGTGGTAAGACAAGCGCTGACGGAACGTAAATCCTAATTAAATCACGGGGGATGCTTTTGGATGTTGAATAGCCAAAGATCAGTTTTAAAAACATTTTAAAATAATTTTAAAAAACGATTCGTTCAGACTTACGAATCGGTTCGACCCATTCACTAAAAAAACCAAGTTAAAAAGAACGATTTGTTCGCGAATCGGCCATCACTAATGCAACGTATTGTTTTACAGTGCGCAGCATGCAGAAACTGTTCAGTGAGTGTCACGAAGAGAACACAACATAATGAAAAGCAAAACCATCATTCCATTGCTTTGCATCTTATTTAACTACCATCCATAAAAACAACTGAAATGCAATGACCATGCTACATCAGCTCATTTTCATTTTCGAAAAGTACACCACGAAATGTAACCACTGTCCAATCACAGCTCTCATGAAGTGGTGGGCGTGGTCGCGGAAAACGGGCCGGGATGATTGCATAAGTAAGTAAGTAAAGTTTATACTGAGGATATACAATACAATATACTGACAATATACAATATACTGAGGAGCCTGAGGGCTCTATAAGTGATTGTGAGAATATTAAATAGAATCCTGAATACTACAGGGAGCCAGAGCAGGGAAAATAAGACGAAGACCAAAACCTGCCAATTCCTCTTGACATCCTTGGCCAAACCAAATGAAATTTTGCAGATACAGTCGTCCCTCGTTAATCACGGGAGTTACGTTCTAAAAAAAACCCGCAATAGGCGAAATCCGCGAAGTAGTCAGCTTTATTTTTTACAATTATTATAAAGGTTTTAAGGCTACAAAACCCCTCACTACACACTTTATACATTTTTCTTAGCATGTTCCTCTGCCTTTTGGGTGCTACCGCAGGTGCCTTTGATGGTGCAAAGCGTTTCGTCGACATTGTTGGGTTTGTTTGGGAGAAAACTTACAGTACAGCACTTCGGACTTACACTGCTAGCGAAGATTTATGTAAATTTGAGAAGCTGAACGCATTCTGTACTGTACAGGAGACACGGCACGGAGGACATTGATTGACAATGGTCTACAGCCAATCAGGACCCAGAACACAATGCGCCAATCAGGACCCAGAACACAATGCGCTGTAAAAAAAAGCGTGCAAAACCGCACTAAAAAATCTGCGAAACTGCGAGGCCACGAAAGGTGAACCGCGTTATGGCGAGGGACCACTGTATGTACTATGACGAAGCCTGAGGTCATACATATACTATTGCAGTCATATATCATATAAGCCTAGCCACCATTGTGAAGGTAAAAAATCTCGTCTTGCTATTATTTCTCTAAATTCTGATCAGCCCCAAGCAAATTTACCTGACACGACTTCAGTAACATAAAATTTCTTTATTAAGGCAGGGCGCGCCCGGAGTTGACAGCAAAGAATGTCCTAAGAATTTTCCTAAGAAGTGAACCCCCGAACAAAGGAAAAGCTTGATTCTTATACATTTCTGAAACTCCCCTAAAGGGAAATCTTCTGCCCCATTGGTTAAGATGAAAAGTGTGATGGCCTCAGAGGTGGTGACCTCATACACCTCCACAGTCGTCTAGGCCCAGGGACAGACGGCTAATCACCATCAGTTGCACCCTCACTAGTCCTTCACATATTTCTATTTCATCGCATTCAATTAAGCAAATCTGATTAAACAAAGCAAACATATAAGATTGCACATGGACATATGCCTGTCTCTCTATTTGATAGTATTTGATGGCGGAGGAATAAATAGATCCTTTGAATCTGATAAATTTCTGGGCTGTATACTACATAATCCTGTTGTAATGGTGTACAATGGATAACTGTAACTAAACCTAAGCTAGCATATATAAAATAAAGAAAAAAAATGGGGAGCTCTGGGCCGCTGCATTTCAAATTAGCACACTGATCCCATGAATTACTTCTCAGAAAAATGTTAAACTTCCTGTACCGTACGGCCACCAGTCTTTTGCTAATCATGCCTATTTCAATCAATCAGCTATATCTTAAGCATAGTTTTGCCAGTCCTTCCATATTTCACCTGCCAGTAAACCCTAGGCAATTTTGGTGCTAATCAGGGGCAATAACATCAACTGTGCATATATGGCTAAAGCCCAGCTGGGCTAAATCAGCTCAATTTTCCTTTTAGCTCTAAAAACCTTCACACAATTGTCACCTGTCCCTTCTCTTGAGTCAATATTTTTCATTGGCATTAATTTTATTGTTTGACTCATAGAAAATTATATAATTCATATATACCCCTAAAAGTATTCAATTATAGTATTCATTTTTAATTAATTCATTTTTAATAAATTGGCCAGCAGCAAAGTACTCCCGATCCTCAAATGCAATTCAATATGCAAAGCAATGCAATTTTCACATTACAGTGTCTCACAGCGCTTTACATTATCCCTGCCAGATAAACATAACCCCCCCAGAGGCGACAGCGGCAAGGAAACACTCCCTAGAAGGAAGAAACCTTGGGAGGAACCAGACCCAAAGGGGGAGCCCCTCCTCCAGGGGCCGGCAGAGGAAG
>JAODKM010000469.1:0-11490 GCA_026780845.1 Petrocephalus sullivani
CTATTAGTTAAGTTCTCCCCAAGCAAGCTTGATGGGCCGAATGGCCTCCTCTTGTTTGTATAGTTCTTATGTTCTTAAAAAGTGTTTTTATCCTCCTTTATATTTATGCACCGCTTCTTTAAGGCTGATGCCTCGGGCTTGCGCTGCAGTGCGTATAAGCTCCCAACCAATGGCTGGCGAGAATGCGTGCAAAAAAAACTTAAAAAAGAGGGGGAGGGAGAGCATTGGGCGCGGGAAGGCTGCGCAAGAGCTACGGCCGGTCCTGGGAGTGAGTAACAGTGTGGCCGTATAATTCGCACACACTTTATTTTATTACGGCTTTGTCATTTAAGTATCGGCGGTTACGGACGGGAGTGCCGGGTTCGGTGCAGCCAGGGTGTAGGCTATCTGACCGACGTTTACTGCGGCGAAGTTGTCTGGCTAGCACCATGAGTAAGGGGATTTCGGCCCGGTGCGCACCCGCTTGGTTGAGGTGGTCACCTTAAAAGGGAGAAGACAAGGAGCAATTAAAACAGACGGACCACAGTCCTCTTTCTCTGTCGCCTATTTCTTTTTATTTATGCATTTTATTCTGCTCGACTTCTGCTCGACAGTCCGGCACTGTATCAGGACGTGGTGGAGGCCTGAAGGCCGTTGCTTCCTCCCTGCTTCCCCGCTGACTGCAGCGACAGCTCCACTTCAGCGTGGGTTTGGAGCAGCGCGTTTTCTTCAGTTCAACCCCGACCCTTCGTCAGCCACTCCACGGAGATTTCTCAGTACAGACTGTGAGTAGTGTGTTGTTGCCCTGCCATCTGAGACTCTCCACCCCAGTGCCAGGTTTTGGAAAATGAGTGCGACGGACGACAAATGTATCGTGAACTGCTTATTGCACTTTGCTATTTCGCCTGGGAGAGGACTATTGTGGTTATATACACTGATGTTGTACTCCCTTCTCTGGTAAGAGTGATGTTTTTTTTTGTTGTAATTAAGGGTTACTATTTACAGTTATTGGGTGCTGACATTTCTGTTTATATTGTCATAATGCTCTGTTTTGCTTTATTTGGGTTCTTTTGTTTAGTTGGGGTTTGCAGTCCCCACGTTCAGTACGTGACTGAGGTGCGCTGTAGCACGGTTGTGTAGTGTTACATGGGTTTGGGAGGTTAGTTATATTTTACCGGTGAGGAACGACTTCTAGGAGGAGGCTTATTTCTACGTTTGCTCGGTTTAAACATTGCGGGTATTTGAAGTGATACTCGTTACGTTTCCTTTTTCCCAGTGAGCATTATTGTTATCCACTTTCTTGTTCACACCGGCCAGATAGAGGAATAACACTTTTCAGTGCTTTCCAATAACTTGGGATATTTTGTTAGTAGCCTCAAACCAGTGATTCTCCAGAGTAGGTGCGGCTCATTCTTACTATTGTAGGTCTGGGGACTGGAAGGGGAGGATGTTAGGTGTCATTGTAAAGCAATGAAGGTACTGGACACCAGGCCGCATCTCTTCAGGTAGGGCCCCTGATGGTGAAATTCCTGAAGCCCCATTCCCCTCAACCATAGTACAGAGTAGGTCTGAGTCGGGTTGTGTTGGGGGGGCAGGACCAGATCCTTGGTCTTCCTGCCACCAGGAGAAGTCAGCAGTGTTCCCCTATGCAGGTACAGCTCTACCTGTTACATTTTGGCGTCACAAACAGGATTAATTCCTACCCATACCCTCGTGCGCTTAGAGCAGGAGGTGACCGTCGCTGGTAGTATATAACAGGGAGGCCCTGCCCGAGGTAGTCATGGAGAGAGACATGGAGGAGTTGAAGCGACAACTGGGAGAGCTGCAAGCTAAGTTTGCAGAACAATCTACTCGCATGATGGACCAAGCCGCCCTCCTTGAACAGGCACGGCAGGACCAACGGGAGGCGCTATCCCTGGCAAAAGTGGTCATGGAACAGAGAACTCCAGCTACAGTTTACATCCAGAGGGATCGTAAGTGCCCGGATTTCAGTGGAGGTTTGGGCCAGGGGGAAATGTGCATAGCTGAGTGGACTGCCTCCATGAGGTCCTACTTTCAGGTATGCAGAGTCCCAGAGGAGGACCAAATTGAAGTTTTGAAGCAGCATCTGAAAGGTGAGGCAAAGTTCACTGTGAAACTAAGTCTGGAGAGTGGGGCTAATACTGCAGATGCAGTATTCACTGAACTCAAGAAAGTCTATGGCGACAAGACCCCCGTTGGTGTACGGTTAAGGGAGTTCTACAACCGGAAGCAGGCTGCCGGTGAGAGGGTCACAGCCTACACGTACGACCTTCAAAGCAAACTCAATTAGTTGAAGTGCCGTGATCCGAAACGAGTTCCAGATCCCAAAGTGATGTTAAACGAACAGTTTGTACTCGGACTTCGTGATGACACTCTTAGGTGGGAAATGAAGAGGCAGGCAAAGGAGGATCCAGCAAAGACCTTCTGCTCCCTAATGCAGACAGCCATTGACTGGAGCGAGGAGGAGGAAGGTCCTCCGAGCACCTCTGGCCGGAACCAAGCACGAGGTGCTGTTCATGTGGCACAGGCCGCTGCCGCTCCTGCAGAACTATTCTTGCAGTCCCTTCATGAGACAATTCAGAAGATAGCTGCGCGCCAAGAGGAACTCTTTAGAGCGATACAAGAACATCCTGATCCTCCTCAGGGTAGGCTTCGGAGGCCACCCCTCAGGGACGAAGTGGGACAGCTGGTCTGCTACTCTTGTGGGGAACCAGGGCACACTAGTCGTATGTGCCGACACAACCGAGGGGAAAATCGGAAGGCTAATGTCATTGCATTCGAGGAACACCCCAATACAGCTTCAGCGGCGCCAGTTGCACCAACATCATTCCAGGTGAGAGAGCTAGGCATTGAGCCCAGGGGTGCATTCGGGGATTGCTTCACCGTAGATGTAGTTATAAATGGGGTGAAGACCCGTTGTTTGCTAGATACTGTCTCCGAAGTAACAACTATATCTGCAGCTCACTTTAAGAAGCAGTTTGAGGGCAAGGCATTGTCTGCGGCTAACTGGATAGAGTTAATGGCCGCAAACGGGCTAGATATCCTTGTTATAGGCTGCCTCTATGCCGACGTTGAATGTTTGGGAAAGAAGATGCCAGGGAAATGTGTGTTCGTACTACGAGATGATCCAGCATGTGAGGATGGGGTAAGCATTCCTGGGATACTGGGAATGAATGTTCTCAGTGACCTTCGCCACCTCTTTAATGGCATGGAGGGGGTCCAGCAGATGGGACGGTATAGGCAGTGGCCTTCATCGTGTCCTTTCGGAAATTGTGAGGGAAGAGCAGTTTGTCAGCCCTGGTGGGAAACTGGGCTGCATCAAGGTAGCGGGATGTCAAACTGTTGTTATTCCCCCTCGTTGTGAGAGGGTCATTGAGGGTCGCTGTAGGATTCCCGAGGATGAGGTGTCAAGTTCTGGTCGAGGCCTCGGCAGGTGTTTGCCGCGTGGACTGCTGGTCGCCAATGTCTTGACACACGCTGTAGGTGGGAAAGTGTCGGTGAGACTCCTTAACGCGAATCAAGAGCCTATTCTCCTGAATCCGAGATCAAGGGTGGCAGAGCTTAGTAGGCCAGAACCGGTGTTGTCAAGGGAATTAGTTACTTTTGAGGAAGCGGAGGGTGAACTGCACATTAGGGCCTTAGAGGGAGAGCATGAATCAGAGTCAGCAGATGCTGAACCTTTAGTTGTTCCAGTACATGCCAACCTTCAGGGGCTTCTACCCTCCCAGGTCCACCAGCTGAACCAGCTTTTACAGAAGCACTGTACTGTATTTTCCTGAAGCGATAGTGATTACGGATATACCACCACCGTGAAGCATCGCATCCCAACATTCGATGCACCTCCCATTAAACAACGACATCGTAGGGTGCCTCCTCATGTGTTCCAGGAAGTGAAGCATCATATTCAAGACCTGGTTGCGCAGGGTATATTGAAAGAGAGCTGTAGCCCCTGGGCATCTCCGGTGGTGGTTGTAATGAAGAATGATTAGTCAGTGCGCTTTTGCTGCGACTATCGGAGATTGAGCTGTGTAACCCACAAGGATGCATATCCCCTGCCCAGGGTGGAGGAGTCCCTCGATGCTCTTGGACAGGCTAAACTCTTCTCCTCTCTCGACCTCACAGCCGGATATTTCCAAGTAGCAGTAGACGAGCGAGATCAGGAGAAAACAGCGGTAACCACGCCGTTTGGCCTTTTTCAATGGACGCGCATGCCTTTTGGGCTTTGTAATGCCCCAGCAACATTCCAGCGCTTGATGGAGGCAGTACTCGGTGACTTGGCCTTTGAGGCTCTGCTCGTCTACCTGGATGACATTCTGGTGTTCTCCAAGGATTTCGAGACTCATCTGGAAAAGCTGGACCTAGTCTTCCGCCTCTGAGAACACGGCCTGAAGCTAAAGCCGCAGAAGTGCTTCCTGTTTAAGACTGAGGTCAAGTTCCTTGGACATGTGGTGTCAGCATCGGGAGTGCAGGTGGATATGGACAAAGTGAAAGTCCTGGAGGGATGGCCTGCTCCCCGTTCGGTGAAGGAAGTCCGGCAAGTGGTGGGTTTTATGTCTTATTACCGCAGGGTGAGCCGTGGTTTATGGGCGTCTGAGAAGAATGACAAGAACTACAGCGCCTTCAAATTGGAGCTCCTTGCCCTTAAATGGGCCGTCACAGAGAAATTCCGGGACCTGCTCCAATATGCAAAGTTTACGGTAATCACTGACCACAATCCTCTGTGAAATTTGGAGACTGCAAACCTGGGAGCGGTCGAACAAAGGTGGGTGGCCCAGTTAGCGGAATTCAGTTTTGAGGTACACTACAAACCTGGAAGATTGAATCAGAATGCAGACGTGCTGTCCCGCATCCCAGTGCAGTCTGAGCCCGAAGCCGAGGACCCTAGAAAAGACTTCCTGGTCATCAAGGAAGAGGAAGTACGGGCCAGCTTGTGGCCTGCCCACGATGGGCAAACGGAACAGCCGAACACCCACCAGGCCACCCAAGCTGCTCTAAAAGGGCACATGGGTGGACACAGTTGGGAGGAGCTTCAGCGTCTCCAGTCCCAGGATCCTGAAGTTGGCCCAGTAATGGCCCTACTGAAAACAGGCACCAGGCCTGACAAGGCACAACTGAATACAATGAGCCTGCCTCAATGGAAGTTGATTGGGGAGTGGGACCGCCTGGACCTGCAGAGGGGGGTTGTGTTCTGGCGTATACAGGACCCCAGGGATGGTGAGGAGATACGTCAGCTGATAGTACCAGGATCCCTGCAGCGATATGTCTATGAGGCCCTGCACGACCATGGTGGACACTTCAGCAAAAAAGGCACCGTGGATAAACTTAGGAGGAGCTACTATTGGTCCTCTTTGTACAAGGATGTGTGAGATTGGGTACAACAGTGTAAGAGGTGTGCATTAGCGAAAGATGTGTTCCCCAAGTCTCAAGCCCCCATGACCTGTACCAATGTCACCGCACCTCTGGAGGACCTTGCTATGGACTACAGCCTCATAGAGCCTTTGGTTGGAGAGTGTGCTAGTGTTGACAGACATGTTCACCCGGTTCACCATTGCAGTGCCCACGAAAGACCAGACTGTGCGGACCACAGCAGCAGCTCTCATCAAACATTGGTTTGTATACTGTGGCTGCCCCGCTAGGCTACACTCTGACCAGGGTCGGAATTTTGAGGCTGGAGTAATTAAGGAGCTGTGCCGGATTTATGGGATTGCCAAGAGCCGGACAAGTCCCTATCATCCCCAGGGCAATGCTCAATGCGAACACTTTAATCGCACTATGCACGAGATGCTGAGGTCACTCCCACCGGAGAAAAAAACGGAACTGGAGAGAGCACTTACCTGAGTTGACGCTAGCATACAATAGTTATATCCACTGCTCCACGGGATATGCTCCATTTTACTTGCTCTTTGGGAGGGATGCCCGCCTCCCCAGGGATGTCCTAGGAGGCCAAGACCTGGAAGCCAGCGGTGCTGAAGACCTGGATGATTGGGTGTTAAGCCACCATCAGCGGCTTCGGACGGCAGCAGAAACAGCATGAGCAGCAGCACAAGATGCCTCAAGGAGGAGGAAAAGGCAGTATGATCGAGGGGCTCATGGGGCCCCCATCAGGCCTGGTGATCGGGTGCTACTAAGAAATCAGTTCACTTGAGCCATTGCTGGGGCATACTATTTCACTTACCACATTACAGTGTACTCCTGTAATGTGAAGGTGGCCCTGCTGAGAAATGGAGCGCGCGTCATTCAGACCATGGAAATCTACCAGAATGGGGAGGACTAGGCATCGGGGGGCGCTGTGCTGCACTTGGAGGTTGGGGACAAAGTTTGGTTGCAGGTGGTAGGCGGAGAACTGTACAATGGGCTTTACGCCAATGAAGATGATGAAGATGATTCTCTGGGTTTCTTATATTTGCCACTTGAAAAATTGACCCCTACTTGATACTTTATCATTTATCCTGATATTTTTAATAAAAAAATATAGTATAAATAAATTTTATCCCCCCGATATCACCTAGCCCTACAGTTCGGTTTGTGCTATTCTCAAGTGCTCAGTCTGGAAACTTAATGGAGTGTTGAACTAACAAAATAAGTCAGTGAATTATTTTGTGATACTTAATATCGACTGATATGAGAAGAAAAAAAAAAGATCTCGATTAAAAGTTTTGCATTATCACCCACCCACTCCAAAACGGTTTTAGAAACAAACATAGCTTCAACAAAACGCTAAACCTGCTAAATAAACTCTCTTCATTCACGTGGTTATAACTAATGCTACCAGCTACTGACAGTGATGGTAACGTTTTATTGGTTCATTATCTACTTCTTAGGTCTTGATTTTTCTGAGCAGGAAAAATAATCGAAATTAGATTACATTTTACATCATCAACGCACAAAAGCGTGTATAGAAATTCTCTTCGAACTTGAACTGCAAACAGCAGAAAAATACACATGCATACAAAATATGCATCTTCCTGACATTTTACATCGAATCAGTTTGTTTCTAATACATTTCTGTTCTATTATCCACTTTTACAGTTACTGAGCCCACCTATCATTTCAAAGCCAAGCAATAATCCAAGGCAGTCAATGCAGATTTGTTAAGCTTTTTTTGAAACGGAGGTGAGTTGTTCTTTACATAAAGTTTATCCACCATCCACTATCCACCCTGCCACGGTAACATCCTTTATCCTGTTATGGTTAATACACAATTAATATACATCTTTCCCTGCATATCCATCCATTCACCAGAAAGCACAAAACAGAAATACAAATTAAGGAACTTAAGTAGCATAATAAATAGGCCTACATGTGCAATTATTACTATAACCGGCTCTTTTTAAACACTTGTTTAACAATGATTGGAAGAGTGCGATTCAAACGTATACTTGACAGAATGAGCAAAAGGGGGAGCAAAAAAACACAAAATGAACACAAATATAATACAATTTGAACCACTTCCCAGGATTTGCTCCATTGATACAAATGAAAAACTCACTCGCTTATTACATTAGTTGCACACTAAAATAATACTCATAAAAAAATGTAATAACTGAATAGCCATGTGTTATACACATTCATCAATGACAGGGCTTCCGCCATATATAAGCATTTAACAGAAATAATCATTAATAAATGAAATAAAATATACACAGTGCACAATAAAATGAAAACTTTCACAAGGTGTAAAATCTGGTCTGAAGTTACAGAACTTCAAAATTAATGGAAAAACCTGACCAAACACGGGGTGACACATAGTGGCCTACCAGGTAGGACATAGGGTAAAGAGAGCACAGAACCAGAGAGACACCAGGCAGGAAGAAAGGAGCACCAGGGCAGGTCACAGGGGACAGATCAGGAGTCAACGAGAGGAGTCAAGAGGATCGGGCATGAGACCTGGAGGGTGAGGGCATCGCATGGACCAGATATGGGACAGAGTTCAGGACAAAAGGGACCAGAAGGACAACTGCCAGAAGCTGGGGACTAGGGACTAGGAGAGACAGAGACCAAGACGGACTGAACATACCCCACATACACAACTCAGGACTGTATGTAAGACATAACTATGGGCACAGAACAGGTCCAGGCAGAACTAGGGATCACAGAAAGGACGTCCAAACATGACACACTGAGGCAGAGCAGACGGGTAGGGGAACCATAGTGACAGGGACAAACCAAACACAGGGTAGATGGGGACTAAGGTATACATACATACACACACACACACACACCGGGGAACGCACTGAGGGGGCATGCTGGGATATCACCGGGGCCAGGCAATGAAGGTCGGCAGAGCGAGGGAACACAGGTATGACAGACTATAACGATGAAGCAGGAACAGGATGGACAACACACACGACATACACCAGACAGGATCGACACGACCACAAGGACAGAGACACAAAGGGTAAGCACAGGGGAGACAGGTGCAATGGCAAGGGGGTCAGGAATGGAGAAGGAGGTCCCCACAACCCCTGGGTTACAGGGCACAATCCCAGGTCCTTTCCTGGGTCTTGTGATACTGGGGAAGCCTGGGGGTGAGGCTGTGGCCGGAAGGCCCACTAGGGCTGGGGACCCTGCAGGAGAGGGGCTAAGGGGCCCCTCCAAGCCGGAGGGGTCAGTGCCTAAGGACAGCACGGAGGCCTCTGGGCAGCTGGACCTGCTACTACCGGGGAACCTGCAGGACAGGGACAGAGATGGTGGCTGGAACAGGGACTGGAGGTGCCTGCAGGGCCAGCGTTAAATGGTGCCCCATGGACAGATGGGCTGGGAGGCATCACCGGAACGGCCAGGTGAGGCCCCGAGCGTGATGAGGGACCTGGAGGACAAGAGCAGGGAAGGAGACCACCACAGGAACAGGGACAAGAATGTCTGCGTCGGATGGTGTGCCCTCGTCTCCCCCTCAGGGAGACGGATACATAGCCGGCTCCCTTCGTGGGCCTCCTGCGACACCACAGGCCACCTCGGGACAAAGGACTAGGGTGGTTTGTGTTTGAGTCCGGAGTCAGGGTCCACGATGCGGGACTCAGGGTCAGATCCGAGGGGTCCTCATCTGGAGGGTCCGGATCCTTCTTTTCAGGGCAAGAGGCCCACAGAAGATAAGGCCCTGGCCAGTAGGCCTGTGGAGGGTCAAGTGGGAGCAGATAGGGTGGCGGCAGCCATGGGCGAGCAGGCACCCAAGCAAGCCAACGAGCTGGAAGGGGCTAATGGGGCGAAGGCCGCAGGCGAGCAGACAGGAGCCTTTTGAGTGATGGCCACAGGCGAGATGAGGGAGACAGGAACTGTCTAGGCAACTGTGATGACGCAGGCGAGGAGCCCGGCAACAAGGGAGGTTCAGGCAAGGAGCCGGGCGCGGAGGCCAGCGACAAATAAGGCTCTGACGAGGAGCTTGGCTAGGAGTCAGACTCATGCTCCTCTGGGAGCACACTGGGCATGGCAGGGACCTCCTGCGGCGAGCGGGGCGTGGCAGGGACCTTCGGCGGCGAGCGGGGCACGACAGGAGACGGGCGGAGCTCGGCGGGTGCATCCCCGGGCTGAATGGAGACACCATGCAATGAACGAGGCACAGCAGTGGTGGCAGCCTCTCCTGGACCGGACACAGCAGGAATAGCCGCAGCAGATGCAGATACCTCCCTTGGCCTGGGCATGGCTGCGGACCCGGACATCACTGCAGGCAGGTAGGACACAGTGGGGACCTCTGCAGGCAGACTTGCAGCGACCTCACAGGTACTAAGCACTGACTGAGTAGCGGTAGCAGTACTGGGGTGGGATACGGCGGTTGAAGCATCACCCGGGCTGGGTGCGGCGACCAACTCAATCCCCTGCTTCAGCCTCCGCTTTCGCCGACGAGCACTGATGGAGAGTGTCGGGGAGACAGAGGACGGACCGGCGACCAGCATCGGGTCTGCCCTCGCCCGCCACGTCGCTGTCCTTAGTCCGCCAACCAGAGCCCCTCGCAGGAGTCATCCCCGTACAGACAGGGATCACGGGATTTTCCTTTTTTCGGGAGTCCCGTCATTCTGTCAAGAGCTGGCGAGGCGAGGGAAGAGACGGACGCAGAGCTGCGGAATGATCCCCTTCGGAAACTTTATTTCACACCGAATAGGGCAGGGTGACACCTGACAATGACCAGACTAACGAAACACAAACAACAGGGCACATATATACACCACGGAAGAGACTAAACAGGAAACAGCGGGAGACATTCCACACGAGGGCAGGAGTAAGCGGCAGGGCAGGGAATGTAGCGGGAGTGGCTGGTCCTGCCCCGCTGGGGCAGAACTCAGGAGGGGTGGGGCCAGCTTTCACGGGGAGGGCATGACAACTAATACCTGAGAAATATTGATCAAAATGTAAATACTACAGTCTGGGTGCTCAACACGTCCAACAGTGAGCTTTTTAGACTCATGGTGAATACTTCAGCCCTGCAAGTCCTTAACCTCATCAGGAGGCTGCTCTCCATTCAGAGCAGCTAGGGCATTGGTCACCATCCTCTCCACCATCAGCTGCAACGTCTCCGCAGTGTGGCTGCCCATATGGGGCAGCACAATGACATTGGGGAAGGTCAGCAGGGGGTGACCCCTGGCAGGCAAAATGCGTCACCAGCAAAAAAAAATAAATAAATATTATTGTTATAGACTTAGATAAGGCAATAATGTGATATAGCATCTGTCATGAAAACCCGTGCTATCTGGTTAAAAGAATACTTTCATAGCACTGACCTTGGAAGAGGTTCAGGGTACGTTACATCTAAGGCTGCAGCTCGGATCACTCGCCTCTGAAGGGCATGTACTAGTGCCTCCTGATCAACTACCGGGCCTAGAAAGAACACACGCACACACACACATACACACACGCACATGCACACGCAAACGCACACACACACACACACACACATGCCACAACAGGATAAAATGTAGTTCAATGTAGGTTCATCTTTTATAAGATGTGTGGATATTAATGAACATGAGTGTAATATTAAAATCATACACAGCTAAGGAAGTGTGACCAGAATGCGCCCCATGAATTCCTTAATGAGTGAATTCCGTAATGCAAAGACAGTTCAGCGGCATGCAAAATCATTCCATGATTACATTTTAACAATTTTTTTGACAGCTGTGAGAGACTGAGATGCATTGACATATGATATTGGGCCATGTCATGAATATTTCTTAAACTTCAGTATGCGATATGCAGAATTATACCGCATGGCACTGCAGGTATAAATCTGAGGAAGTCGCTTTCCGCAGGCACACGGAGCAGCATTTGGCAGTAAGGTATAAATCTGAGGAAGTCGCTTTCCGCAGGCACACGGAGCAGCATTTGGCGGTAACCTGAACGGGAACAGGAGACGTGCTGTAAACGACCATTAAATCCCCCAAGCACAGAAGTGGGACGTCATCTTTACCTCCAGCAATAGAGGGCAGTGTTGCCATAGATGGCTTATAAAGGTTTTGAAGGAAGGCCTTTATTTAAGGAAACTTATAAGGCAAAACTCTT
>JAODKM010000470.1:0-11490 GCA_026780845.1 Petrocephalus sullivani
TTTGGTTTTTGTGTTTTAACCAGGTGTTTGGAGGCATTTTTGTTTTACAGCTTTTTTCTTTGTATCCCCCGACCCCCCCCCCCCCCCCCAGCCCACACAGAGAGGCACTGAGTAACTCCTTATCGGGCCCCATAAATCAGCCATTGGTGCCTTTTTCCTCAGTTTCTTTGTCTGAAAAGAAACCAAGCAATGTATGTTTAACTTGTGTATTAAACCCCTGTAACAGTCAAGTTAACCACATTTTATAATTTGTCAATGTTTAATAAACATTGTTCTTTTACTGGAGTAATGACAACTGTCAAACCAACCCCCAACTAAGACATACTGTATGCAATGAAATATAACTTCAGTAAAATTTGCCTAAAAGAGTCATAACTGTGAGATGTGCAACATAATCATGCATTCTATGCGTTGATGGTAATAATAGGTATGCACTGGTATAAATTGAAGTATAAATTAATTAATATAGATTAGACAAGGTTTGAACCTAAAATGGGATGCCGTGTTTGGCATCAAACTTATGGTAAAATCCGTCTGAATGTGAATGTGGCGATAGATTATTATACAATTGGATCTATCCGAAGTTAAACTCACTTAATTAGAATCAACTCTAAAGTTGGTCTGAGACAGACCATAAATCCATGGGGCCACTCACACAGCCTGCAACCAGCCCCTCGGACTGAGGTGCCAAAGTGTCAAACTCTGGGTCATCCATATTCATGGACCCTTGGGCCATAAAAAACCAGCACTCTGAAAGTCCGACGGAGAAGCCCGGAAGAAGCCCCGCTAAGAAAGAAACTACGGAAGAACCTACGCGTGAAGAAGAGAAATCTGCCATCAAGAACTCCAAAACGTCTTCGTTGCGAGCTTCAAAGCAAGACAAAGCTTCATCCCTCATCACCGCTGCAACCAAATAAACTCACCTTCAATTCTTCCCCATTTAACTGGTTCTGATTAATCTGTTGTGTAGTTTGGGTTGCCTCTTTACATCCTAGGCTTGCCTTTGCAGAACAGTATTTACAGTTATATCTGATCACTGTTTCTATTTCCATCCGTTTTGCTTAATTTCAGCTTGTGTGTGTATCATGTTATGTGTAATGTCTGTCCTGTTTTAATTATAGTATTAGCAATAAACGTATACTTTTCACCTTTTAAATCTCCCTCTCTTTGAAGTGCTCAAAATAGGTCACTTTACTGGTGCGAAACTGCTACTGAGCTTTTAAGTCCTAATCTCGTCCTCTAAGTATCGCAAGACTCTCTCTTCGGCCGAGACCAGAGTCGCATAGGTCACAAAGTGAAACTGTTTGCTGGACAAACAACCTACCTCAGACTAACAACGATACTGTATGGGTGAATTCCATTTGGATGCTGGACCTAAATCGTCCAGCAATTGACAAATTGGGACCAATACAAAAGACTTTGATAATGGAACAACTACTCAAACGTAATATTTCATAATTAGTTACCGATTAATTCATTTATAATTAATTCCCCTAAACATCGGAGGAAACCCACCTGTGGCCTATATTTCTGTCCCTGCCCTGTCCTGGTGTATGTTGTGTTAGTCGTCTTCAGTGTAGTTCCTAATCCTGCTCTGACCTGTTGCTACTTATAGGGCAGGTTTCCCAGACAAGGATTAAGCCTAGTCCTGGACTAAACTGGAATTTTGTATGGGGATTCTCCATGTTTTATTCCAGGACTAGGCTTAATCCTTGTCTGGGAAACCGGCCCATAGTGTCTATAGTGTCTTGTTCTGTCCTGCCCAGAGGCTTGATTCCTCCAGCCCAAGTGTGGCGCTAACCCTATTTGTCCTGCTGTGCCCTGCCCTGTCCTGTCCTGTCCAGTATCCTGGCCCATGTGCCCACTCTTTTGTTTGGTTCCCTCGCTGGCTTTTATCCTTCCTGCCAGGAGGGCACACTTTGGTGTCCTGTCCTACCCATCATGCCTGCATGATCCTCCTGTTTCCTTAATGGTGTGGCCCTAACAAGCCACACCTTGTGCCCGTTAGTCATTTACGTTGTTGCCCTGCGTTGTCTGTTCCCTGCCTTCCTATTTTTACCCTGTTTGGATCCCTCATCATCCTGTATATTTTCCGTTATCTTGGCTAAATAAAACCCCCTTTGTTTTCAATCTTGTCTGCTCCTGTTTCCTCTGTTCCCTTCAATATGAATGACTGCGCTTAAGCGATGCTTCTTGAGTACCCATTTTATATTTTTATTGGTAAGGATGACACTGTTTCAATGTCCCCCCCTGCCCCCCCCCAACAACTGACCGATATCAAGACACAGGTGGCTGCTGGACCATGATTGCATCAGCCAATTTAGCAGCAAGTCTGTGCAGAATATCTCCCCTAGAAATACAGTTTCAGACTGAACTTCCTTCTCCTTTTACTGGGAATGTAACTCAGCCTTTCAGCATTTGGTTTCAGTGGTTTGAGGTGGCACTTGATGTTTCTGCTTCAGTGCTAAACTCAGCAATTCTGCTTTTTTCATATTTGCATAGTTTTCTCTCTGTTGGAAAAGAATTTTGAACTGATTAAGCTAGTTTAAGTACTTTAAACCTACTTTTTTGGACAATTGCCTCATAACAACCTTTCAGGCATCTTGGCACACAACCTTGTAAACATCAGGAACCGTTGGGGGTTAATGCCGCAGATTTAACTAATTTACTGGCTGAAGCTTTTCATCAATATGGCTATGACCCCAGTGTTGTGAAGGTTTTTATTGTTTTGTTTGATTTTACTTGTGCTATTGCCGACCTGAGAGCAGAGTTGCATGATCTGAAACAACCTGACTTACTGTTAAAGGTTACTGACCTTCAACAGCACATTTCTTGTGTTTCATGTACTCCTAACCATTCATGTGCTGTGATTGAGTGTGCCTCCACTAGCAGACATCGGCTGTCATATGAGGAACATCTATGTGGCGTTGATGACGAGGACGTTTCTTCACCTTGCTGCTCCATCAGGGGATGACCACTGTTCAATTACTACTTTCAACCTTTCCAACAAAGCCCAACAGTTATCACTTTACTATCCTGCAAGGTACCATCATGCACACCACTTACCCCCCTGGGACCATTACTCTCAAACTGCACAGTATACAGATGTCATGTTTGACGGCTGTAGGTCACATTCTTATTCTCCAGACTTATGGTACAGATGACACAGGTCAAATTCGGCACCTTCCTCTCCTTCACACTCACAGCATCACTCCCCCATGCTTGGCACTTCAGTACTTCACGCCAAGTACATTTCTCACCATCACGCCACACCAGCACGCTCAGGGAAGCTCTTAGAAGCTAGCATTGCAGACCAAATGCCAGTAACTGATGTTACAAAGGGTCCATGCTTATCAGACAATCGCTGACCAAGCTGATCTGCTCACACCTTTTATTCCAGTCACAGTAGCAGGCATAGCATGTCATGCTCTTGTAGCTCTTGCACCAGCTCCAGCTTATGTCTTATTACACAGAAATGCTCGAAATCTGTATCTAAATCCACGTTGCCGGGCTCCTCTGCGGGGCCCACCGACGTCGCCCAGTCCCTTGCCTCAGCCTGTCATGCCTTGCCTGCAGCTGTCACACAGACTGGGCCCTCTGCAGCCCTCCTGTCTGGAGGAGGGGGTGCCTGACGAGGAGTCCCTGGAAGACCTCGAATGAAACCCCTTGGGATTATCCTTGAGTTTGAGGTCATGGACCGGGTGCCCCGACCAAGACCACCCATGTCCCAGGGTGGTCCCAGACAACAGCAAAGAGGCAAGAGGCAGAGAACCAGGGTCTCTGTGTCCCGCAGAGGAAGAAGGGGGCACATCCGGAGGGGCTGGCCTCATCCCAGGCCGAGTCCTGTTCCCCGCTCTCGCCCTCCAGGTCTGGCTGTCCCTGTGGCACCCACCATTCCTGCAGTCCCAGAGACTCACGCAGGTCCCACTATCCCCGCGGCGCCCACTGGTGCTGCTGTCCCAGCAGTGCCTGTTGATCCTGGGGGCCCAGTGGCCTGCTCTGCTGGCCCCATCGGAGCCCCTGAGCCCAGACGGCCCCAGGGGCCCATCTTCACCTCCAGACCTCCGCTCCTACCTCCGTTCCTGCCCCATCGACCTGTCTCACCTCCGTTTTCCCGTCTTGTCTATCCTTTTGAGCTCCCTGTCTCAGTGGTTCCAAAATATAAAAAGTCTTCTTACCGAGAAGCCAGCCATCACACACCACACCATTTTCAAGTTTATTCCCAACACTACTATTCCTAAGAATAAACGAATAATGGTTTGAGCCAGGCCATCTCGTCTCAACATTAGTGAGACACATTTTCGGATCACATATTATTTGCACATTAATGGAGTGAAAATTCTATTCACATAAGAAAATTCATTCTCTGAAGGCGCTTTTATAGCAATGTGGGTGGCTGATTTCTCCTTCTCCACCTAACTGCTGCTACTATTGGTTTTTGTGCTCTGCCACATCCTAGAATGCAAAGCACACCTGGCTACGGGAGCCGTTTAGCTCAAACTCGCGGAGTTTGGGTTGGATCACATTCGTACCCAGAGGTCCAGCATTTGTGAGGTCAGGCACTGATGTTGGACAAGAAGGTCAATATCCCAAAGACCTTGCTTTGTGCACTGATGTGTAGTCTTGTTAAACCAAGAAGGGGCCATCCCCAAACTGTTTCCATGAAGTGAGGAGCATGAAATTGTTCAAAATGGCTCTGTATGCTGAAACATTAAGAGTTCCTTTCACTGGAACTAAGGGGCCAAGCCCAACCCCAGAAAAACAACCCCACACCATAATTCCCCCTCCATCAAACTTTACACATGGCACAATGGAGTCAGGCAAATACCATTCTCCTGGCTACCGCCAAACCCAGACTTACCAGACAGAGAAGTGTGATCCATCACTCCTACCGCATCTTGGGCTATATCATTTGCTCACGCCTTGTTCCCTGCTGTTGCACAGGCATCCGCCTTATTTCCTGCCATCGCTCAGGCATCTGCCTTGTCTTCTGTCACCGTCCAGGCATCTGCTCATCTCCTGCCATCACTTAGGTGTCCGCCTCGTCTTCAGTCACTGCTCAGGCATGTGCCGCATCGCTTGCTGCTGCCCAGGAGCCTGCTCTACTCCCCTGTTGCCACTGGGCAACAGCTTGGTCATGACCAAGCCGACAACAGACCAGAGGGGATTGACCCATAGGATACTGCTCTGGAGGCCTTAGAGTAGGACCCTCTGGGCCTGGCCCTTAGTTCCACTCTGTGGGTCTCCACTTCGACCCATCAGTTGCACCGGCCATAAGCTTTGGTGTAGTTAGCTGTACAGACTGGGGCCCAGAAGAGGAGCTTATAGCATCTCCATCTCCAAGAGAGGGAGACAGGGACATGCTTGTTGCCCCGCCTGCTGAGACCCAGGTCTGCCCAGAGATGTCCACCCAGTTACAGTCCAGTGGAGGGTAATCCTGATGCCCTCCTGCCCTCCTGCTCGCATTGCTGTCTGCTCCAGTTGTTCAGGTCCCTCCAAAGCCTGTAGGTCCTATGGCCTGGTTGGGGTTCTAGTTCACCTGGGAAAGGCACTAGGCATGGTTCAGGATTACCTCCCGGCTTCGCAGAATCAAGAACGCTCCTGGGATGCCCGCCTCCAGAGGTGCCAGTTTTTGTCCCTTTGCCCTGTCCCTCATTTATTTTTTCTTGACTGGTTATTTTTCTGTCCCTGTCCCTTCATCTATCTGCCCTGTCCTGGTGTATGTTGTGTTAGTCATCTTCAGTGTTGTTCCTAATTCTGCCCTGACCTGTTGCTCTTATAGTGTTTAATGTATTGTACTGTCCAGCTTTGTCTTGTTCTGTCCTGCCCAGAGGCTTGATCCCTCCAGCCCTAGTGTGGTGCTAGCCCTATTTGTCCTGCTGTGTCCTGTCCTGTCCTGTACTGTCCAGTATCCTGGCCCATGTGCCCACCCTTTTGTTTGGTTCCCTTGTTGGCCTTTATCCATCCTGCCAGGAGGGCACGCTTTGGTGTCCTGTCCTACTCATCATGCCTGCATGATCCTCCTGTTTCCTTCATGGTGTGGCCATAACAGGCCACACCTTGTGCCCGTTAGTCATTTACGTTGTTGCCCTGCGTTGTCTGTTCCCTACATTCCTCTTTTTACCCTGTTTGGATCCCTCATCATCCTGTATATTTTCTGTTATCTTGGCTCAATAAAACCTCCTTTGTTTTCAATTCTGTCTGCTCCTGTTTCCTCTGTTCCCTTCAACATGACATTTGGTGTGTACCCGTTATATTTTTTTATGAGTTTAGCAAGAAAGACACACGTGTTTTTTTTCCTCTGACAACTATCTGATATTAAGACACAGGTGGCTGCTGGGCCATGATAGCATCAGCCAATTCAGCAGCAAGTCTGTACAGAATATCTCCCCCAGATACTGTTTCAGACCGAGCTTCCTTGACATTTCTGTGTTTCTACTCCTTTAGAAGAAGCAAAGTTATTCACTGCTAAGCTCAGAAAATCTGATTTTTCTTATTTGCATAGTTTTCTCTCTGTTAGAAAAGACAACTATGAATTGATTGAGCTAGTTTAACTACTTTAAGCCTACTTTTTTGGATGACTGCCTTTCATAACAACCTTTTAGACATCTTAGCACACAACCTGGTAAACCTCAGGAACCATTGGAGGTTAATGCTGCAGATTTAACTAATTTAGTGGTGGAAGCTTTTCCTCAATATGGCCATGACCCCAGTGCTGTGAAGATTTTTATTGTTTTGTTTGAATTAACTGGTGCTATTGCCGACCTGAGAGCAGAGTTGCGTGATCTGAGACAACTCGACTTGAATAGACAGTACTATGGACTCATACAACAGGTTTGTGACCTTCAATGGTAAATTTCTTGTGTTTCATGTACTCCTAACCATTCATGTGCTGTGCTTGAGTGTGCCTCCACTAGCTGACATTGGCTGTCATATGAGGAACATCGATGTGGCGTTGATGACGAGGACGGTTCGTCACCTTGCTACTCCATCAGGGGATGACCAATGTCCAATTACTACTTTCAACCTTTCCAACAAAGCCTAACAGTTATCACTTTACTATCCTGCAAGGTACCATCATGCACACCACTTACCCCCCTGGGACCATCACTCTCAAACTGCACAGTATACAGATGTCATGTTTGACATTCTTATTCTCCAGACTTATGGTACAGATGACACAGGTCAAATTCAGCACCTTCCTCTCCTTCACACTCACAGCATCACTCCCCCATGCTTACCACATCAGTACTTCACACCAAGTACATTTCTCACCATCACTCCACACCAACCACACCAGCACACTCAGGGAAGCTCTTAGAAGCTAGTATTGCAGACCAAATGCCAGTAACTGATGTTAAAAAGGTCCATGCTTATCAGACAATCGCTGACCGAGGCAATCTGCTCACACCTTTTATTCCAGTCACAGTAGCAGGCATAGCATGTCACGCTCTTGTAGCTCTTGCACCAGCTCCAGCTTATCTCTTATTACACAGAAATGCTTGAAATACATACAATCCTTAGCCTTACAGCCCGTAGCTAAGTCCTTTGACCTTCCACCTCTGTTACTGGTCATTTACTAGAAATAGTGGGTTCTGCCACTGCCCCAATACACCTGGGTGATCTTACTCTAACCCATGTCTTTCATGTTGTGCATACCTCATGCCACCCCATAATTATAGGTTGGGACTGTCTTAGTCAGCTTGATATGACCATCTCAATATTCAATGCACGCCTCAGTCTGTACAATGCCATAGTATCATTTGCACCACCACAACAACTCATGCAAGTTTTTTTGTTAAGCCGGATTGTGGAGAATGTGGGGATTCTTGAGCCTCAGTCTACCCCAGTTTCATCAGGAGTGGTAAACCCCTCCACTGAGCCAGTTACCTTAGGTCAAAACTGTCCATTGTGTCTAGTGTTCTCTGTCTCTTGTCATCATTTCACTATTGTGATGGTTCATAAATTATTAGAAAGGCTAAAGAAGCTTTCTTTAGATCATGGTCTCACATGTACATGAGCACACTGGGCTGTAAAGCTTGACCGTTATGGTTGGTCCATCAGGCATAAAGCACCTTAATGCCAATGCTATACCCCATCAGTCATACCTTGTCCCGCTGATGTTCCTTTTCCAATTTCTATAACTTTTCTCACCCAGGCTTCTTCAGACCCTCTCAAAGTAGAACCACAAGCTAGTCTATTTGAGCCAGGCACAGAGCCCAATCCCTCGCTCCCAAGATATTAATGTTGGTCGTGCTTGTCCTTTTCACATTGTTTGTTTGTTAGTCTGTATGCCCTGCAAGATCAAACAGCCATTTCTGTTACTCGAAGTATGTTTGAATACTTCCTTCATCAGCATGGGGTCTCTGAGGCTCTACTCTCAGACCAGGGTCAGCTGTTTGAATTTAACCCCATTAAACACCTCTGTAGCTTAATATCCATCACTAAACTCAGAACATCCCCTCACCTTGTGCTGTATGAGAGTGCTGTAGAATGCCATAAGTTTATTTTTAAAAACGACTTTGTGGAATACCTGTTTGAGTCTGTTAGAGACTGGGAAGAACAGAGGCACTAGTTAGCATTAGCTTACTTATCAACTGGTTTCCCTTCATTGTATTTGGTTCATGGGCAAGGGTCGCCATGGATACATTTTTGGTACCCTGATTTTGCAGCAGCAGGTGGGTCCTCATTTCGTCACAGGTTAGGCTGGGCTTACCATGCAGTGACAGCATTGAAAGACAAAGCTCAGGCCTCTCAATGACAGCGTTACAACCAATATTTAAGGAGCACACTTTTTTGTATAACAGGGTGATTTGCTGCTAGCCGATGATACAGCACATCACCTCAATAAGCTCGCACCCCATTGGATTTGGCCCTATGTGGTATTACATGCCATACAGGTCAGTGATGGACTTCCTCCTACCAAATTTGTTACATAGCCAGGCCTGACAATAAGCCTAAAATCTTGTGTTACAACCTTCTTAAGCAGGGAGAGAGGAGGGAGCTGGAGTGAGTAGGAACTTGCAGCACCTTTGTGTGCAGTGCTAGGTCTGAAATACATCTAATACTTTCTTTTAATTAAGGAGAGTAAAGTCTTTAAGTGGCATTGCCTGCCATGACTGAATGTTTTTTACATCCTTGCACACGCAGCTAACACCATGAGGCAAACAGACGTGATAGTGCATGCTGAAGTGTTAATTGTGGAAGCCGGCCCAGTGGAGAGGTGTGAATGTGGCCCACACCACCATCAGGAGCCAATTGAGCTTGTTGCAAAGAAGTTTGTCCTGCAAGTACCTCTCAGAGCTCACACATGCAAAGAAATTCACAAAAAACTTTTTTTTGGAAAGTTGACTTATTGTTTCTCACATATATCTGATCACTCTAATGAGACTGTTTTGCACATTTTTAGTGCTTTACTCTTTGCTTTCCTCTTTAGTCATCACTTTAATTTGTGAAATGTTACTTAGTAATGTATCTGAAATGTATCTGTTACAATTAGCATTTAAAATCTGAGGCAGAGAATATTGTGATCCATGAGGGATATTCAACAAAGACTGACTGCTTGGCTCACAAACAGCTCTGTGGCCAAGATGCATCCGCAGCACGTGTAGGTATAGGACAGACTGAAAAGGTTTTTGCACCAGGGCTCATATGAAGAGCCAGTTTGAATAATAGACATCAGCAGGTAGATTCCCTCTGTATAGCAGGGGTATTCACCTAAAATTCCATGTGGTCCGGTATCTTAACATCTGCCTTAGCCAAGGTCCAGACTAATTGCACTTAATTACTCAGTCTGTCATGCTTCTTACCAAACTTTTATATTTGATAATTTTTTTTTAAAACATAATTTTCATTCTCAAAGTAAGCCTACTTTTGAAAGTGCATGTATTCAGTAAAACTGAGGTAGAACAGAGAATATATAGAATTTATATGAATAATAATATAATAATAAATATAGCACTATAATATCTAAAAATAAATATTATAATATATAATAATGAATATTACTATTAAAATACTTTTTATGAACAATAATACTGACAAACTATTAATACTAATAAAGAATGTAATACATAGAAAAATATAGTTTACTTCAAAATAGGTTTCCATGGTCAGAAAAAATGGTATCAATACAAAATCTTACCAAATTCTCAATTTTGTGAAACCAATTTTAACAAGTACAGCTGGCTGGAGAAAAGGGCATAATGTGAATCAGGAAAACATTTTACAGTTAACTTTTCACATTGTCTTTGTTATATTAACTTTACTCTCATTCAGCAGGAAAATTGTACTTTTGGTTTTCCTGCTAGCACTTTAAACCTTGGGAATTACTGAGTGACTGCTATTCTCAAACAGGCATGTATACTGTATGCTCCTTAGTCAGCTGTGAACAGTATTTAGTTTTAATAATGTTCATTGTAGAGAATGCTGATTCACAATTGTATGTAGAACCAAACATAGTCAAGCAGTCTATTGCTACTTTGGTAAGTTCCGGAAAAACAGTCCCAGGGACAGTGTGAAGCCAGAAAGTGACAGAATCACACTGGCTTGCAGGTCAATTAATTCCATTTGCATAGAGCCAATATGTGCCCACTTGAAAGTCTGTTTGACTTCCACTAAAAATGTGACAACACTTCTTACAAGAGATGAATTCTGCATGAAGAGGATGAGCTGCTGTCCCAGGCTTAAGGGAAGTTTTTTATGAGTTTCTGTATGAACTCAACATGAGAAGAAACGCCTCTATTCTTGAATTTGTGGTTTCACTGTAGGGAAGTGTGTACAGTCCCCTTTGAGATCAACCTTGAAAATCTCCTACTGGACTATAGGGAGGTGAACAGCTCCTTGTAAGTTAAATTTGGCAAAATGCAGTTCATTATGGTCTCACTTCTGCCCTGTGGCTCCATCAGCTTCCTGCTACTGCTATTTTCATAATGTGGCTTCTCACCTCTGTTTGTCAGTTTTTGTTCTGCAAGTGGTGTATATAAGGAGTTTGATTTCATCTGTATGTTGTTTGCTGTTACAGCTCTTACAATCAGAACTTCTAACTGGCTCTCTTCTGACTATCAGGTAGGATGCCTATTGGGTATTGTCTTGATTTATTTTGTTTGTAAGCAACTTATTTATTGAGATAAGCTAAACCAGTAGAGGGATGGGCAGGTGCAGGTGTTTTTTTTCTATTTATGGCAAATTAATCTGTGCTCATCACAGTTTCTGCTATTTTTAGATGTGACCTTAGTTGTCTTACCTGGCACATTTTTTTATTATATGTTTAAGTACAAGCCCATTTCCAAAAAAGTTGGTGTGTAAAATGTAATTAAAACAGAATGAGTTACAAATCATATAAAGCCGTATTTAAATGAAAATAGAAAAAAATGACTACATATGAAATGTTGAAACTGAGAACTATTATTGTAATCCTATATCAGGCAAGAAAGGGACAACCTTTTACTTTCAAAACTCCAGCACCCGGTCTCCTCAGTCCCCAAAGGT
>JAODKM010000472.1:0-11469 GCA_026780845.1 Petrocephalus sullivani
TGTGAATGTTACTGCTTGCGTTCTGTCCATTACCGTCTTGTATTTTGGCTAATAAACGCCCTTGTGAAGGGCCTAACTCTGCAGCCCGCAATCATGGGTCGTTCCTCCCGCCGCGCACGTGACAGACATACACACACATGTTCTACAGGAGTGCGATGGGGGCTGAGTGGCCTCCCCTATCTCTCTGTCTCTGGCCTTGTGTGTGCGGCATGGGGGGCCCACCGCATGCTAAAAAACATCATGGGGTGATACAGGTGGCCCTGGTTGGGGGGCCTCCTCTCTCGGGCAATGGGCCGGATGGGGGCCTTGGTCCTGCTGCATCATTGTAGGGCCACTGCTGCTGGTCTGGGAATTTTGGGACGCTCTGGACCCATCTGAGTGAATCGGGGAATTGTGTTTGTGCTGGGCAGAGGGGCTGCTGCTTCCTGGTCGCCTCGGCCTGTGCGTGGGGGGCCTGTGGCTCGACTTGTTAGTCAGATTCTTGACGAAATTGCACCTAAATTTGTTAAAACCACCATATACTCCCAATGGTTTAATGACCGCACATGCTCTTACAAACAGCAGTGCCAGAGATTAGAGCGCAAATGGAAGTCTACAGGTTTAAAAGTATTTAAATTGCCGACAGCCTGCAACAATATAAGCAAGCCCTACGTAGAGCACATTCAGCCTATTACGCTAACCTCATTGATCGCAATATAAACAATCCACTCTACCTTTTTAAGACTACCTTTGCTACCTAGTAAAATTTTACCTAGTAAAATTTACCTAGTAAAATTTTTATGAACTGATGAAAGTTTAATAACTAGTTTTATAACTACCCTAATGAATGTGTCCCTGTAATCAAGTCATGTGCCTGACCAATTTAAAGTAGCAGTAATCAGACCATTATTGAAGAAACCAAGCTTGGATCCACAGGAGCTCAGCAATTACAGACCTGTCTTCTATGTATCCAATTTTTGTCTGGAGTTCTGGAGAAGATCACTGCCCAAGTCACTGCCCAACTTCAGTCATACTTGAAGAATGGAGACACACAATATACTCGATAGATTCCAGTCAGGCTTCTGCCCAGGACACAAATTTGATGTGGAGTTGTGTGGAATGATGTTGAAGTGATTTAAATCATATCTAACAAATCCTTATCAATATTGTGGTATCCGTTGACGCCAGCCATGATGCCCCGTCGAAGAACCACGGTGAAGATGCAGTCTGGTTGATGCTCTTTTATTTGTAGTCCTTAAGAGGACTCTGAATCACAAAACCCACATAAGACCTACTTGTGTAAAAGCATACAACAACAGGTATAACTGCAGTTCTGCCTTAAGTACAGAAACAGGGGGAAGGGTCACCATATGAACAATGGGAACTACACATGGTGGGTAGTTTATACACAGTGAAACATGGGGATAAAGCTTAAATCTAAGCAGGGCACTAGTACCGAACATACAATGCATGGAACCAGGAACATTAACTACATGCATGATAAAGACAGGGGCTGTTTACAGTACGGCAATGCAGCATGCTGGGACAAATAGGCCAGACGGCTCTTGGCTCACCGAAGATACTATCACTATATGTAGAAAATAGTGTCAAATAATTGCACTCCATTGTCTATGTCACCAGTTAAATATGGAGTACCACATTGATCAGTTCTTGGACCTTTTCTGTTTTCTCTCTACATGCTGCCATTAGGTAACATAATGAGAAAACATAATGTTAACTATCACTCCTTTACTGACGGCACCCAAATATACATTTCAGTTACACCTAATGACACCTCATCTATTGTCACATTAGCCAATTGCTTCAACGAAGTAAAGATCTGGATGACTTTTACCACTAAATGCTCAGAAAACTGAGGTTCTGTTGTTTGGATGCATGTCCGTGGATAGGAACACTATAATCTACGCAGTCCACTCCCCCCGACAACAGTTCTCACAGTTCTCAGAAAGCTCAGTCTTTCTTTTTCAGTGATGTTAGCATGAAGAATTGGGCAGCCAGTTGACCTTGGACCCCCTGAGGTATTGTTTCTCCATATTTGGGACTTTTTGGTTTCTCTCCTCCATTGTCAATTGGCTTTCTTTCTTTCATTTCTTTGTAATTAATTTTCTCTGTTACGTTTTATTTTGCAGGCTTTCTTAAAATATGGTAATGTGTCCCAACACACCCATGTAAAGCATTTTGGGACAACTCTGCACTATATAAAAATTGATTGAATTAAACTGAACTGAATATAGGGAAAATTTTTTTTTTTCAAAGGCTTCTAGGCTATTGGATCCAGTGCAGCCATGTGCAAAGTATAGTACCTCAGTAGACGCACAGGACACAGCAATTTTTTAAATTAATTTTTAACTCTTTATATTATTATTTAAAAACAAATGAATACTAATAAGGCAAGCCATCAATCAATAATTCAGTCAATTAATCAATAATTGTGCAGTTATGTGTCACACCATGCCCACATTTTCTCCATAGCTAAAATTATATATAAAAACTTATACCTTGATGGAATTGTTTCATCTCATGGATTTAAAAAATGTCCTGTATTAAATTAATTATAATTTCATTTCCTTTCATCTAATTTATGGAAATATTTTTTGTAGGTAAATGACTAAAATCAGCAAGTAATATTTATTAAAGCATTATATTTCTTAAATGTCCAGTAGGTTGCTAGAGATTTGCTAGATTTGATAACAGGAAAAATCAGATAGAATCTTTTTTTATTAAATACTTACATATAAATATAGAATGTCACACACAACAAATAGCACACATATATAGTTTTGATATATATTACAATAAATGATCTGGGGTACATAACATCACATGCTATATGATTTCATTGGTAGAAAACTGCAGTTAAGAAAAACGTAAAAAAAAAAAAAACTACTGCAGTTAATCATAATGTCAGTGAAATGAATGATGTAACCTCAGTTGTTACTTTCATGACTTGCGGGACGAAGGACTCAAGGGCAGGAATTCTGGCCAAACAAAAAGGGGTTTTATTGAATATAAGATAAATGAGGACTGAAAAGCAAACAGGACCGTGAGGGATCAAAACCGGTAAGATTAGTATAGGGAAAGGCACAGGCAACTGGAAGCGCGATGTTAATGACCAAGCTGGGGATCATAGGACAACCGCGACTTATATACAAAGATTAACGGGGGCAACAAGTATCAGGTGTGGCTCATCATGGCCATATGAGAGAGGAGACAGGAAGGTCAAGGATGTTAAAGTTACAGACTGTATTGCGATCAAAAAGTAAACTATTACTACTTGTAGATTGAAATAACCAAACTCTGTGGTTTATTCAGACTTCAATGCTGTCAAAGATATTACTAATTACTAATTAATTCAACAGTTAATACTAGATAATACTGCTATAAATGCAATTAAATAAATAAGACACAGCAATTCCTTTTACTCAATAAATAAACATCATATGCAATTTAAAATAATATTGCATATAGTAGTAATAAGTACATACATCAAAATCAATAAATAAAAATAGACCCTACACAATCCCTGTGAATGGACTTTGGCACCTGCGATCAGTATTCTCTGTATTCCTATAGTAATACTCTGTATCAACCAAATTGCTCTTGGCCGTTGGTCAATTAGCGCATTTTGCTAATCTAATACTCTCACACCTCAGTCACCAAAGGTTCTTTAATGTATACATTTCCTATCTGCTCAACCTCATTCCCTGCATACATAGGTAGAATCCCATTCAAAGGAGTATACAGGCTGCCCAGAGCCAAGTAATCCTTTTCCTCCTCATCCTCGTCCTCTTCCTCCCATAAAGAGCACTTAACATGCTTGTAAGGTGACTGGCCAAAAGTCAATTTTGCCCTGCGATAAAAGTAGCTGAAGTTGGAGACGATGACCGGCACAGGCAGGGAGATGGTTAACACCCCGGCAATGGCACACAGGGAGCCCACCAGCTTGCCCCAAAATGTCTCTGGGTACATGTCACCATAGCCGACTGTAGTCATGGTCACCACAGCCCACCAAAAGGAATAAGGAATGCTAAGAAAGGCTGTTTCTTCCTCATCCCCTTCTGCAAAGTAGATGGCACTAGAAAAAAGGATGACTCCAATGAGAAGGAAAAAGGCAAGCAGAGCTAGCTCCTGCAAGCTGGCCTTCAGGGTCATGCCCAGGATCTGCAGACCCTTTGAGTGGCGTGAGAGTTTGAAGATCCGGAAGACTCGCACCAGCCTGATGATTTTGAAGAGGGCCAGTGTTGTTGACTCCTCCTCCCCTTCAGCCACTTCAGTTACATCTGTGAACTGCTCGATGAAAAAAGGAAGGATGGAGCACATATCGATAAGGTTCATGGTGTCCTTCATAAACTCAATCTTGCTGGGTGAAGAAAGGAAGCGCAAGCTCAGTTCCAATGTGAACCAGCAGATGCATATGCATTCCACCACGAAGAAGAAGTCTATAGATGAACCGGACTCACTGGACTGGCTTGTGTCATTGTGGGCTCCTGATTGATGCTCCTGTAGAAACGATGAGAAAGAAAAAGGGGAAGAAGGGGAATAAAGAAGGCTTTAAGGAGAGATAGATACAGGAATGAAGACAGAGTAGATGTGGTTAAGGTCTAAACTGAAGCTAGTGCTCATTATAGTCACTGAATAAGAGTTTGGACTTTTCTCAGTGCACATCTGAAGGTTCTCAAGCTACTATATAAATATACTGGTAACACTTTACTTGATGGGGCACAAATAATGTAGTATTAAACTATTACTTCTATAATAATGAACCACAAACTAAGTCTTTGTTACATACTGATCTCACGTTAACTCATTAATGAATATTTTCTCTCAAGTAGTTACTATATCTGTTAGTTCTATAAACCTTTGTAAACTACTGAAGGAAAAAGTCTTGAATAACACAAGTTAAAAACTGATCTCAAATTTGTTCATCATTAGTGAAATGATCATTGTTGACACACAACAAAAATGTGTCCTCAACATTTTACCCATATGTGACATAGCAGTGGGCAGCTAATTCAGCACCCATGGAGCAGTAGCTTCTTCAGGGAAACTCAGTAGTCAGGGAATCAAACCAGCAACTTTTTGATGACAAGTGAGCTTCCCTAACCATTATGTTGCCACCGCTGCCGGTGAATTATGATACATACTAAATTTGTCACTATATAAGTATAAACCTAAAAGATACTGACTTGTCCAGTTAACTGTGCTTTGAGCAATAAACTATTGGGGACAAAGCTCACCGTATCTCTTTAATATGATGTATTTTTATACGTACAGTAGAACCTTGGTTCTCAAACATCTCATGTCATACAATTTGTTTTCTACCTTACTTTTCGTTTAAAATATCTCAGTAGTCAAACATTTTTTTTTGGTTCATGGCCAACAGACTCTTTTGTGCTAAAACCGGTCTGACAGAGCATGCATCTTTTTACACATAAACGAAAGAGCAAATGCATGCGTATATGAATCAGTCAGTGGTGCCAGATTGGGCTAATTTTGATTTTTGTTGGTGGGTAAAAAATTACTTGAGCAGGTAGTGAAATTTTGGCCTGCTTTGGTGTCCATCGGGTGGGTTTTAACTTTTATGCCAATCATTTGGTGGGGGAGGTGTTTCACTGAAACTGACGGATATTCTCATTAAACAATGCTTTATTAAAAAGTAGGCCTACTTTTAATGATCCCTGCATATTTAAAAACACTACACTGCACTTTGTCTGCCCAGCAAAACAACATGGAACAGAACTCCTTTCGGTACTGCTTCTTGTACTTCTGGCATGCTTTATAATTGTCAGTTTCTTGCTGACTAACAACTTTCTTCTATGGGATTCACATGATTAATGAGAATATCCGTCAGTTTCAGTGAAACACCTCCCCCACCAAATGATTGGCATAAAAGTTAAAACCCACCCGATGGACACCAAAGCAGGCCAAAATTTCACTACCTGCTCAAGTAATTTTTTACCCACCAACAAAAATCAAAATTAGCCCAATCTGGCACCACTGACTGATTCATATACGCATGCATTTGCTCTTTCGTTTATGTGTAAAAAGATGCATGCTCTGTCAGACCGGTTTTAGCACAAAAGAGTCTGTTGGCCATGAACCAAAAAAAAATGTTTGACTACTGAGATATTTTAAACGAAAAGTAAGGTAGAAAACAAATTGTATGACATGAGATGTTTGAGAACCAAGGTTCTACTGTACGTATAAAAATACATCATATTAAAGAGATACGGTGAGCTTTGTCCCCAATAGTTTATTGCTCAAAGCACAGTTAACTGGACAAGTCAGTATCTTTTAGGTTTATACTTATATAGTGACAAATTTAGTATGTATCATAATTCACCGGCAGCGGTGGCAACATAATGGTTAGGGAAGCTCACTTGTCATCAAAAAGTTGCTGGTTTGATTCCCTGACTACTGAGTTTCCCTGAAGAAGCTACTGCTCCATGGGTGCTGAATTAGCTGCCCACTGCTATGTCACATATGGGTAAAATGTTGAGGACACATTTTTGTTGTGTGTCAACAATGATCATTTCACTAATGATGAACAAATTTGAGATCAGTTTTTAACTTGTGTTATTCAAGACTTTTTCCTTCAGTAGTTTACAAAGGTTTATAGAACTAACAGATATAGTAACTACTTGAGAGAAAATATTCATTAATGAGTTAACGTGAGATCAGTATGTAACAAAGACTTAGTTTGTGGTTCATTATTATAGAAGTAATAGTTTAATACTACATTATTTGTGCCCCATCAAGTAAAGTGTTACCAGTATATTTATATAGTAGCTTGAGAACCTTCAGATGTGCACTGAGAAAAGTCCAAACTCTTATTCAGTGACTATAATGAGCACTAGCTTCAGTTTAGACCTTAACCACATCTACTCTGTCTTCATTCCTGTATCTATCTCTCCTTAAAGCCTTCTTTATTCCCCTTCTTCCCCTTTTTCTTTCTCATCGTTTCTACAGGAGCATCAATCAGGAGCCCACAATGACACAAGCCAGTCCAGTGAGTCCGGTTCATCTATAGACTTCTTCTTCGTGGTGGAATGCATATGCATCTGCTGGTTCACATTGGAACTGAGCTTGCGCTTCCTTTCTTCACCCAGCAAGATTGAGTTTATGAAGGACACCATGAACCTTATCGATATGTGCTCCATCCTTCCTTTTTTCATCGAGCAGTTCACAGATGTAACTGAAGTGGCTGAAGGGGAGGAGGAGTCAACAACACTGGCCCTCTTCAAAATCATCAGGCTGGTGCGAGTCTTCCGGATCTTCAAACTCTCACGCCACTCAAAGGGTCTGCAGATCCTGGGCATGACCCTGAAGGCCAGCTTGCAGGAGCTAGCTCTGCTTGCCTTTTTCCTTCTCATTGGAGTCATCCTTTTTTCTAGTGCCATCTACTTTGCAGAAGGGGATGAGGAAGAAACAGCCTTTCTTAGCATTCCTTATTCCTTTTGGTGGGCTGTGGTGACCATGACTACAGTCGGCTATGGTGACATGTACCCAGAGACATTTTGGGGCAAGCTGGTGGGCTCCCTGTGTGCCATTGCCGGGGTGTTAACCATCTCCCTGCCTGTGCCGGTCATCGTCTCCAACTTCAGCTACTTTTATCGCAGGGCAAAATTGACTTTTGGCCAGTCACCTTACAAGCATGTTAAGTGCTCTTTATGGGAGGAAGAGGACGAGGATGAGGAGGAAAAGGATTACTTGGCTCTGGGCAGCCTGTATACTCCTTTGAATGGGATTCTACCTATGTATGCAGGGAATGAGGTTGAGCAGATAGGAAATGTATACATTAAAGAACCTTTGGTGACTGAGGTGTGAGAGTATTAGATTAGCAAAATGCGCTAATTGACCAACGGCCAAGAGCAATTTGGTTGATACAGAGTATTACTATAGGAATACAGAGAATACTGATCGCAGGTGCCAAAGTCCATTCACAGGGATTGTGTAGGGTCTATTTTTATTTATTGATTTTGATGTATGTACTTATTACTACTATATGCAATATTATTTTAAATTGCATATGATGTTTATTTATTGAGTAAAAGGAATTGCTGTGTCTTATTTATTTAATTGCATTTATAGCAGTATTATCTAGTATTAACTGTTGAATTAATTAGTAATTAGTAATATCTTTGACAGCATTGAAGTCTGAATAAACCACAGAGTTTGGTTATTTCAATCTACAAGTAGTAATAGTTTACTTTTTGATCGCAATACAGTCTGTAACTTTAACATCCTTGACCTTCCTGTCTCCTCTCTCATATGGCCATGATGAGCCACACCTGATACTTGTTGCCCCCGTTAATCTTTGTATATAAGTCGCGGTTGTCCTATGATCCCCAGCTTGGTCATTAACATCGCGCTTCCAGTTGCCTGTGCCTTTCCCTATACTAATCTTACCGGTTTTGATCCCTCACGGTCCTGTTTGCTTTTCAGTCCTCATTTATCTTATATTCAATAAAACCCCTTTTTGTTTGGCCAGAATTCCTGCCCTTGAGTCCTTCGTCCCGCAAGTCATGAAAGTAACAACTGAGGTTACATCATTCATTTCACTGACATTATGATTAACTGCAGTAGTTTTTTTTTTTTTTACGTTTTTCTTAACTGCAGTTTTCTACCAATGAAATCATATAGCATGTGATGTTATGTACCCCAGATCATTTATTGTAATATATATCAAAACTATATATGTGTGCTATTTGTTGTGTGTGACATTCTATATTTATATGTAAGTATTTAATAAAAAAAGATTCTATCTGATTTTTCCTGTTATCAAATCTAGCAAATCTCTAGCAACCTACTGGACATTTAAGAAATATAATGCTTTAATAAATATTACTTGCTGATTTTAGTCATTTACCTACAAAAAATATTTCCATAAATTAGATGAAAGGAAATGAAATTATAATTAATTTAATACAGGACATTTTTTAAATCCATGAGATGAAACAATTCCATCAAGGTATAAGTTTTTATATATAATTTTAGCTATGGAGAAAATGTGGGCATGGTGTGACACATAACTGCACAATTATTGATTAATTGACTGAATTATTGATTGATGGCTTGCCTTATTAGTATTCATTTGTTTTTAAATAATAATATAAAGAGTTAAAAATTAATTTAAAAAATTGCTGTGTCCTGTGCGTCTACTGAGGTACTATACTTTGCACATGGCTGCACTGGATCCAATAGCCTAGAAGCCTTTGAAAAAAAAAAATTTTCCCTATATTCAGTTCAGTTTAATTCAATCAATTTTTATATAGTGCAGAGTTGTCCCAAAATGCTTTACATGGGTGTGTTGGGACACATTACCATATTTTAAGAAAGCCTGCAAAATAAAACGTAACAGAGAAAATTAATTACAAAGAAATGAAAGAAAGAAAGCCAATTGACAATGGAGGAGAGAAACCAAAAAGTCCCAAATATGGAGAAACAATACCTCAGGGGGTCCAAGGTCAACTGGCTGCCCAATTCTTCATGCTAACATCACTGAAAAAGAAAGACTGAGCTTTCTGAGAACTGTGAGAACTGTTGTCGGGGGGAGTGGACTGCGTAGATTATAGTGTTCCTATCCACGGACATGCATCCAAACAACAGAACCTCAGTTTTCTGAGCATTTAGTGGTAAAAGTCATCCAGATCTTTACTTCGTTGAAGCAATTGGCTAATGTGACAATAGATGAGGTGTCATTAGGTGTAACTGAAATGTATATTTGGGTGCCGTCAGTAAAGGAGTGATAGTTAACATTATGTTTTCTCATTATGTTACCTAATGGCAGCATGTAGAGAGAAAACAGAAAAGGTCCAAGAACTGATCAATGTGGTACTCCATATTTAACTGGTGACATAGACAATGGAGTGCAATTATTTGACACTATTTTCTACATATAGTGATAGTATCTTCGGTGAGCCAAGAGCCGTCTGGCCTATTTGTCCCAGCATGCTGCATTGCCGTACTGTAAACAGCCCCTGTCTTTATCATGCATGTAGTTAATGTTCCTGGTTCCATGCATTGTATGTTCGGTACTAGTGCCCTGCTTAGATTTAAGCTTTATCCCCATGTTTCACTGTGTATAAACTACCCACCATGTGTAGTTCCCATTGTTCATATGGTGACCCTTCCCCCTGTTTCTGTACTTAAGGCAGAACTGCAGTTATACCTGTTGTTGTATGCTTTTACACAAGTAGGTCTTATGTGGGTTTTGTGATTCAGAGTCCTCTTAAGGACTACAAATAAAAGAGCATCAACCAGACTGCATCTTCACCGTGGTTCTTCGACGGGGCATCATGGCTGGCGTCAACGGATACCACAATATTGATAAGGATTTGTTAGATATGATTTAAATCACTTCAACATCATTCCACACAACTCCACAT
Organism: Petrocephalus sullivani; assembly: GCA_026780845.1. NCBI lineage: Eukaryota > Metazoa > Chordata > Actinopteri > Osteoglossiformes > Mormyridae > Petrocephalus > Petrocephalus sullivani. The sequence continues at coordinate 10,389 of JAODKM010000472.1, forward strand.
CAAATTTGTGTCCTGGGCAGAAGCCTGACTGGAATCTATCGAGTATATTGTGTGTCTCCATTCTTCAAGTATGACTGAAGTTGGGCAGTGACTTGGGCAGTGATCTTCTCCAGAACTCCAGACAAAAATTGGATACATAGAAGACAGGTCTGTAATTGCTGAGCTCCTGTGGATCCAAGCTTGGTTTCTTCAATAATGGTCTGATTACTGCTACTTTAAATTGGTCAGGCACATGACTTGATTACAGGGACACATTCATTAGGGTAGTTATAAAACTAGTTATTAAACTTTCATCAGTTCATAAAAATTTTACTAGGTAAATTTTACTAGGTAAAATTTTACTAGGTAGCAAAGGTAGTCTTAAAAAGGTAGAGTGGATTGTTTATATTGCGATCAATGAGGTTAGCGTAATAGGCTGAATGTGCTCTACGTAGGGCTTGCTTATATTGTTGCAGGCTGTCGGCAATTTAAATACTTTTAAACCTGTAGACTTCCATTTGCGCTCTAATCTCTGGCACTGCTGTTTGTAAGAGCATGTGCGGTCATTAAACCATTGGGAGTATATGGTGGTTTTAACAAATTTAGGTGCAATTTCGTCAAGAATCTGACTAACAAGTCGAGCCACAGGCCCCCCACGCACAGGCCGAGGCGACCAGGAAGCAGCAGCCCCTCTGCCCAGCACAAACACAATTCCCCGATTCACTCAGATGGGTCCAGAGCGTCCCAAAATTCCCAGACCAGCAGCAGTGGCCCTACAATGATGCAGCAGGACCAAGGCCCCCATCCGGCCCATTGCCCGAGAGAGGAGGCCCCCCAACCAGGGCCACCTGTATCACCCCATGATGTTTTTTAGCATGCGGTGGGCCCCCCATGCCGCACACACAAGGCCAGAGACAGAGAGATAGGGGAGGCCACTCAGCCCCCATCGCACTCCTGTAGAACATGTGTGTGTATGTCTGTCACGTGCGCGGCGGGAGGAACGACCCATGATTGCGGGCTGCAGAGTTAGGCCCTTCACAAGGGCGTTTATTAGCCAAAATACAAGACGGTAATGGACAGAACGCAAGCAGTAACATTCACA
>JAODKM010000473.1:0-11458 GCA_026780845.1 Petrocephalus sullivani
GCACTTTGAACAGTAAAAGATGACGGCGTCACTTTGTCCACCCAGTGTGCTGCCAAACTTAGTAAAGACAGCGGGGCTGAGTCGCAGCTCCAGATGTGAGTAGTGAAGCTGATAGTTCGCACATCCTTTAGTTTACATGAAATGTGATCACGCACTGTCTCATATAGCTTAGGGGGCGCTGTTTCGGAGATATATTTGCGACCAGGCAACGTGTACCGGGGCTCCAAATGTTCAATTAAGCGGCGAAAGCTCACGTTTTCGACCACTGACAGTGGCTGGTCATCCAGTACAATAAACTCGATAATCCTGTCGGTTATCGTTATTGCTCGTTGGCTGTCTTGTGAAAACGTTTCACTTCGTTTGAATGAAGCTTCCAATGTTTGTTGCGTCTGGCATGGCTCGTCTTTCTCTGTCCTATCTTTTGTGTAACCATCGTGTTCTACAGGGTGACGCGTCTTCAAATGCTTTATTAAGTTTGTTGTGTTAAAGTTGCTAATACTTGTCTTATCCATTTCTTTTATTTATTTCAAGTTTATTTTACCAGGTAAATTAAATGAAAACCAGTTCTCACTGCTTCGCAATTCTTTTTGGGAGAAATCCACTTGGAACAGATTGGAACTTCTTGGGATACAAACATCACACACGTCAAACGTGTATGGTGCGTTAACGCACTCAAAGTTTGCATGTTAAGGTGCACATTTTTGACGCATTATCGCGTAATAACGTGTTAACGCATTCAAATTGTACTGTTAATGTATCAGTTTTGAGCGTATTAATCGGCCATAATTAGTCGCATTAACACCTTCAGAAATGGTGCGTAAGCGCGTTTGTGTGTTACGTTGAAAATGTGCGAATGTCTCATTGGCTCTCCAGTCTTGGGCTCTGCCAACTTCAAACTCACATGCAAACTCGGTTCTCCAATTCTTTTTTTAAATTGCATTTTTGGAAAGCATCTCTATAGAACATAAGCTTAAACATGTGAGCTGAAATGTAATCAAATTGCTGTGCCTTTCTGAGACTTACTCATATTTATCCATTCATATCATTCAAATAGAACAATAAGTTAAGACAATAAGTTAATGTATTTATACTACACATTTGAAAACAGGAGTTGTACCAAAGTGCTTTCCTTTCGATGTGAATCAATGTACAATAAAAATGAATGAAAAAATAATAGAGTAGTAGATTAAATGGACAAAGGACACTAAAACATACATATAATTAATGAAAGACAATAAAACCACCAACACAATAATAGAACAAATTAAAATTAAAGATTAGCATGATCAACAACAGCTGTATAACCTCAGACTGAGTAAAAGCAAAATTAAATGTTTATTTTCAGACCGAAAAAAGTGCAGCTAATAGAATGGATCTCGAAGTTAATACCCAGGGAATGTCACTGTATAAAAACAGTTTTCAATCTAATTTTAAATGTGTCCAGCAGTCAGCAGATGTAACACATAATAGGAGGCTATTCCATAATGTGAGATGAATGATAGTAAAAGCTTGACCAGACTTGGAAAATTAAACCGTGGTAAAACCAGTCAGAATAACATGAAGAACCTGTAATAGCTGAGTTTTGTCGATGTAGGCGATGCGAAATAGGACGTACCTGCCTACCTGTCCGCTGTATCATCAAGACGAATAAGACGTATGAGCTGTGTTGTGCTGGGGGAGTGTTCAGACCTTTGTGTAAGCCAGCGTGTTCTCTAAGTTGGGTATATTTCACAGCTACGTGGTCCCTACGGTACTGCTTACATATTAGTGGTGTGCGATACTGCTATATTTGGTATCGATCCAATACCAAATAAACACGGCCAATATCACAAATATAAATACCAATACCAATATTTTTTACTTACAGAAGCAGCTTATGCACTATGAAGGGGACAGCAATGCATCATCAATATGCTAAATCTGATTAAATTTTCATAACCACTAAATGATTTTTTGATTTCTGCCCTCCACTTTTAATTAGTTCATTATTTGTATGTTAAAACTCAGGACAGATTTTTTAGCAAAGTTTTTAGTAAAATGAAAAATATTTTTTATTATTGTAATGAACTAAATTTTGAAACGTGAAATCTGCATACATTATTGGAAAACAAATGTTTTAAAACTTAAATTGCTCTTTTCAAGTTACTTATTTAGAAACAACAATAAGAAAAAATTCTCCCTTTGATTACACTTATCTGCTTTTATGAACAAAGTGCACAGTCATTTGTGAAAAATTTAAGTAAATAAAGTGCAAAAAAAAGCACAAACTACTCTTGGCTCTAATTCCGCTGTCCTTTTTCTGTGGCATGTTGCCGTGCTATTCTCACTCAGCCAGACTACTCACGCTCACGCCACTGAGTCACGTGATACTACGACAACAAATTATGGCAGAGCGCAGGGGAGCAGGAGGAGTGAGCTGCAAGATGCAGAAGGAGAAGTGTTTGTTCGCATTGATGTGTCTACTTTTGGGAGTGCAGAGGAGAGAAATTGGTAAAGTATTGATCCCATCTGGATATTCAGATAGAGACTACAGAGTCAGTTAGTGATGACGTCAGGGCGACGTGGGAGTAGAGACGAGAGTAGTGGAGAAGCGGGAGTGAGGAAAAAATAATAGTCATGCTACACTAACAGTCAGACTCACAAAGTGGTTTTTAATAACACGACACCCATCACCCTAGTATCAATCCGACACCAATACCAATGTTGGTATCGATACCATAGGTATTTGGATCGATCCGCACACCCCTATTACATACTGAGTACTCAAGCGATCTGGGAGAAGCTATTTCACAGAATGTGTTGGGGTTGTGCCTAATTTTGCAATCGCACTGGTGCTGCTCTGACTTCAGGTATCCGTGCATCTGCTCACTTCTTTCATTATTTCACAGAGTGGATATGAATACTCTGTCATATCTAACCAACTCAATAACCCAAAGTCTAAACAAGTCCAAATTAACTGCCTGTGAGTCAGCAGGTCCCTTATCTCCCTTCTCCACCTCCACGGCCGTTTCCCGCCTCATGGTTCAGGTACACCTCCAGTTTAGCCACAAACAGGTCAGAACCTCAGCTTTTACTGATTTAGGGGCCGCAGGGAACTTCATTGACCAAATTTACACCAAACACCTGAGAGTGGAGCTCGAGGAGTTATCCCAGTCGAGTCAGATTCCTGCTGTCGACGGTCGGCCCCTCACCACCAGTCCCATCACCCACCAGACTCAACCCATCGTCCTCAACATCGACAAGCACCATGAGACCATCCAGTTCCTGGCCACTTCCATCATCTCACCTCCCATCATCCTCGGACACCCGTGGCTCCTCCAGCACGACCCCCCTCATTTCCTGGACCCAACACCGGATTTTGCAATGGGACCCGTTCTGTTCTGAACGTTGCCTACAGGCAACGACTGGGACGTGCCCTAGGGAATCCAAGGCCCCTGATGTCGATCTGGAGGCCATTCCCCAGCCTTATCGTGACCTGGCGGAGGTCTTCTGTGGGAAAGGGCAGTGAAGTTACCTCCTCACTGGCCCTATGACCTGGCTATTGACCTCCTGCTAGTTGCGGTACCACCCCGCGGCAGGCTCTTCTCCCTTGCCACCTCTGAGTAGGCAATGGAGAAATACTTCGCCGAAGCTCTCCGCCAGGGTACCATCAGGCCCTCCTCCTCGCCAGCCACCGTGGGGTTCTTCTTCATTAAGAAGAAGGATGGTGGCCTCTGACCTTGCATTGACTATCGGGGGCTCTATCAGATCACTATCAAGAACCGTCACCCCCTTCCTCTGATGAACACCGCCCTGGCCGCCCTCACTGGTGCCACCCACTTCACCAAGTTGGACCTCCGGAGTGCCTACAACTTGGTGCGTATCAGGGCGGGCGATGAATGGAAGATGGCATTCATCACTCCCACTGGTCACTACGAGAGTCTGGTTATGCCCTTCGGCCTGTGCAATGCTCCCACAGCCTTCCTCCAATTCATCAACGATGTGCTGCGGGACATGCTAGGCCGGTGGGCATTTGTCTACCTTCATGATATTCTTATTTACTCTCGCACCCTGGAAGAACACATCCAGCATGTCCGGGCGGTCCTCAAGAGACTGCTCGCCCATCAACTGTATTGCAAGTTGGAGAAATGCGCTTTCCACCAGCGCTCCACCATATTCCTGGGCTTTGTCATATCACCCCAGGGTGTGGCCATGGACCCCCAGAAGCTGGAAGCTGTGCGTCATTGACCCCTACCCAAGACACTCAAACAGCTACAGCGTTTTCTGGGGTTTGCCAATTTCTACCGGCGTTTTATCTGGGGCAGCACCACTGACCGCCCTGACCCATCCTTCTCCTCATCATTTCCAGCTCACCCCAAAACCTTTCAACAACTATGTCACCTTTTTGCCACCGCTCCTATCCTCCTTCACCCAGAATCCACCAAACCCTTCGTTGTGGAGGTGGACGCCTCGGATATGGGCGTCGGGGCAGTCAACGCCATTCAGCAGCGTTATGAGGTAGGGGACTGTGAACTGCTGGCCATCAAGTGGGCCCTGGAGGAATGGCATCACTGGCTCCAGGGCGGCAGTGAACCATTCACAGTCTGGATGGACCACCAGAACCTCATCACTATCCAGCAAGCCAAACAGCTCAACCCTCGACAGGCGCGGTGGGCACTGTTTTTTGAACAGTTCAACTTCCACCTCTCATACTGCCCAAGGTCCAAGAACACCAAGGGGAACACACTTTCCCACCAGCATGAAGCTAATGCTCCCTGGGTGTACCCCGCGCCTGTTGTACCCACCACCCGGATCATCGCACCTCTCCGGTTGGAATTAGAAACCAGGGTACGCCAGGCACAGACCTTGGAACCCGCTCCGGCAGGTACTCTGCCAGGACGACTCTACGCCCCCACCTCCATCCGGCCGGATGCCCTCTCCTGGGCTCACTCCTCTGCTCTGGCAGGCCACCCTGGCGCCAGCATAACCCTTCTTTATCTACCTTCTGGTGGCCTGCCATGGCCCGCGATGTCCTAGAGTTCATCCGGGCATGTCCAGTGTGTGCCAGGGCCAAAACCAGCAATCAGCCCTCTCCAGGTAAACTGCAACCTCTCCTGGTTCCTCGTCGGCCCTGGTCCCACATTGCACTGAATTTTCTTACAGGCCTGCCGGAGTCGGAGGGAAAAAATACTATACTCACCATCGTTGATCGCTTCTCCAAGGCTATGCATTTGGTAGCCCTGGCCGGACTCCCATCAGCTAAAACTACTGCTGAGCTGATTTTAGAGCACGTAGTCCGCCTGCATGGGTTCCCCAGGGACATCATCCCGGACAGAGGGTCTCAATTCACTGCCAGATTCTGGAAGACCTTCTGCCGTCTGATCAACTCTACCTGCAGTCTTTCATCCAGTTACCTTCCACAAACCAATAGTCAGACGAAGCGGACCAACTAACTGGAGCGCTACCTTAGATGCTTTGTTGCAGACAGGCAGCGCTCCTGGGCCCACTACATCATCTGGGCTGAACTCTCACATAACCTTCATACCTCATCTGTCATTGCTCTCAGCCCATTTGAGGTATGCCACAGTTTCCAACCTCCTATGTTCGATCATCAAGAACCGGAGGTTGACGTACCAATGGCCCAACAGTTGGTCCGCCGGTGCCGGCTCTGGACTCTAGCCCATTCTGCCATTCAGAAGGCCAACCGTCAATACACTGTACAACATCACCGTCAGCACCCACCGGGACGATTGTTCAATACAGGTGACAAGGTTTGGCTCTCCACCCAGAATCTCTGCCTCCACACCGACTCACAAAAGCTCACCTCCTGCTTCACTGGACCATACTGCATAACCCACCTGATTAATCCTGTCACCTATCGACTCCAGCTGCCTGCGGCACTTCAGGTTCATCCAGTCTTTCACATATCCCAGCTCAAGCCCTTCATCACCTCCTCCTTGGTCCCACCTGCCCCCTCCCCTCCTCCGCCTCGTCTCATTGACAGTGGTCCTGCGTACACCGTGCGCCGGATCCTTGATGCTCGTCCTCGGGGCCGGGGTACCCAGTATCTCGTTGACTGGGAGGGCTATGGCCCCGAGGAGCGCTCCTGGATTCTGGCCCGGTTCGTTCTCGATTGTTCATTGGTGCGGGAATACTGTCGTCAGGTATCCTCCCAGCCGGGGCCGTCCGGGAGATAAATAGAGGAACACTTCACTCAGTCGCCGCTCAGTCATTGTGAAATGACCCGTGCCCTTACCGGCTGCCATCAGCGGTACTGTGAGTACTCCAGTCTTTGGTTCATCTCATTGTGTGTGCGTTTAGAATCCCTACTCTTTATTTAAAGAGCGTTCTTATAGTAATCGCGTGGTTATTGTATCTCTTCACGTAGACTCCGCGTCTGGGTTACCATCCACGCTACACGGGCTATCCGCTGACGCCAGTCCATTCCGTGTTTCTACCCGAATTCCTGATATTTAATCTAGTTTTGAGTTAATACTATAACTTAATACTATACTATACTTAATACTATAACTTTAGTTAAAGCAATGTAATTACTTTTGTAAAGTAATTGCTGCTGTACAAAAAAATTAAAACACTGTGATTCACTTCAAAAATTCATGTTTTGTCAAATGATTCTCATGTTAGTAACAAACTGCAGTAAAAAAACTGCAACAAACTGCAGTAAAAAAAACAGTGAAAGTATTACAGTAACATGCTCTTTTTCAGTAAAACAGCACAATACTGCATTCTGGGCAATATGTATGGGCACCTTGCCATTTCCCACAAAATACTGCAATGTACTATAACGCACTCACTTTCTAGGGGTAAATTTTATAGTTTTTAATGAGTAACTTGTAAGTTTAGTAAACAATATACCCAAAGCCAAGTAAAGGGTCCTGTTCATATCTACTAAAAAAGGGATATAAAGTGGGGGAGCCAGACCAACTAACGAACTATAAATGTATTGGATTGTATTGTACTATATTATAGTATATGAACTGTAAAATTAACAGTACACTGCTGGAAGCCCTGCTGCCAGTACTTTACCCTAAATTTAGGTGACAATTTTTACAGTTTTTTTTAAAGGGGCCAGCATGTTGCAACCCTGCTGCCAGTATTTTACACAAAATTTATTTCAATTGATCAAAAGTAATCGAGTGTAACCTCTGTGCCTTCTTTTTCACATTAAGTGCCATGGGCATGTCAGTGCTGATGAGGGGAGAATACACGTCACTGAAAAGCCAGTACTCTTTTAAATGCATTTTTGACTTAAGTACTTGATCGGAGAATAAACCCCTTAGTGACAGTAAAAAGAAGAGATTTAAGTTGAAACTCACTAATTTTATAAAGAGGAGTGGAATTTAAGATTCTTTCTACTAGCCAACTGGGCTATTTTAGTAAAAAGATGTATTACCCTAGATAAACTTCATCATTTTCAAGCATAAACAGCAACCATAAAAAATCACGTCTTTCCATTTCCATGTAAAAATGTTATTTTCAATATAAAGTGAACCAAGAGTTTTATATTTGTAAAAGAATCACATACCCATACCTCCTTAAAAGAATTGGTTATTTTTTATGTGTGATGTCATAACAGTAATATACTGTAAAGTAAGTTATAATATATGAACTATAAAATTAACAGAAAACTACTTGAAAACCTGCTGCCAGTATTTAACACTAAATTTATGTCAATTGATAAAAAATGATCGAGTGTAACCTCTGTGCCTTTTTTTTTACATTAAGTGCCATGGGCATGTCAGTGCTGATAAGGGGAGAATTAATACACGTCACTGAAAAGCATGTACCCTTTTAAATGCTTTTTTGACTTAAATACTTGATGGGGGAATAAACCCCTTAGTGACAGTAAAAAGAAGAGATTTAAGCTGAAACTCACTAATGTTATAAACAGGAGTGGAGTTTAAGATTTTTCTACTAGCCAGCTTGGCTATTTTAGTAAAAACATGTATTACCAAAGAAACTTTTGCTCACAACATCATTTTCAAGCATAGATAGCAACCATAAAACATCACATCTTTAAATAATAAATTTCCATGAAAAAAATGTTATTTTCAGTATAAAGTGAACCAAGATTTTTATATTTGTAAAAGAATCACGTACCTTTACCTCCTTTAATAATGATGGAGTCTCGAATGATTGCAAAAAAGAAAAAGACAAGCTACATTAAATATACAAACTTAGTGACATTAAAAAGAACAATACATTTAAAATCACAAATGTTATAAGCAGTGGTGGAATTTAAGAATTTTAGTACTAGCCAACTGAGCTAAAAACATACTAGCTCAGAAAAATTCTTACAAACCCACAATAAAGAACAATCAAAATCTTTTAGTAATAAACTGCCATGTAAGAAAGTTATTTGGCGTATTGGCTTGTTTACAGAATTGTTTTGAATGAAGAGTGGAAAAAGCTATGCCAGGGCCTATGTGGATATGTTCGGAAACTTAATATGGATCATTCTTACAAACTCATTACCGCAGCATAGCCTATTTGGTTTCTTGAATTTTTCAAATTAATTTGACAATAAATGTACATTATATTATTGTCTAAAATGTATATAGAGGTAAACTGTATGTAAACTGAATCATCTATGACTAACAATCACTCACCTCCTCCTCCTTTATCATGGCAGAGATTCATTAAAAAGAAGAGAAACATGCTAAGTTAAGAATCAGAACTTACTGACAGTATAAAGAACAAGCACGGTCAGAATGAGAATCTCTAACGTTATAACGGAAAAGTGGTGACTGGGAAAAGTCATGCTTATGTGCATTTCACAAAGCCATGGTTTTACAGAAAGGAATACTTTGCCGCAGCATTCATTTAAAAACTAAATTTTTGAAAGCATAACGTGATTATTTTTGTGTTTTAGTAGGTAAAACGTAAAACATTTTACAATGCACTTTTCCCATTCTCAAAAAGATTGTCAATTACCAAGTGACTGACATTAAAATACATCCTGTAAGCCGCTCCACCAATTCCTTTACAGAGTGACTAGTGGTGGATGATGATTTTTAAAATGGGGTGAGCACAGTGCGGACATTTGGCAGTATAACCTAAAAAAAGTCTTTCTTCTTATTTCAGTAGGTCTGTTTTCAGTATAAAGTGAACCAAGATTTTTATATTTGTAAAAGAATCACATACCAACATTTCCTTTAATAATGATGGAGAGTTGAATGATTGCAAAAAAGAGAAAGACAAGCTACGTTAAATATACGAACGTAGTGACATTAAAAAGAACAATCAAATTTAAAATGAAGATCACAAATGTTACAAACAGAAGTGTTATTTAAGATTTTTTGCTACTAGCCAACTGGACTATTTCAGTAAAAACATTAGCCTAGATAAATGTTTGCCCACAATGTCATTTTCAAGCATAAACAGTAATCATAAAACATCACATCTTTCTATAATAAATTTCCATGTAAAAAATGTTATTTTCAGTATATAGGGAACAGTGATTTTTATATTTGTAAAACAATCACCTACTTAGAATTCCTTAATAAGGAAAGAGAGTTGAATGGTTGCAAAGAAGAGAAAGACAAGCTATATTAAATATACAAACTTAGTGACATTAAAAAGAACAATACATTTAAAATCACAAATGTTATAAACAGTGGTGGAATTTAAGAATTTTAGTACTAGCCAACTGAGCTAAAAACATACTAGTTCAGAAAAATTCTTACGAACCCACAATAAAGAACAATCAAAATCTTTTGACAATAAACGGTCATGTAAAAAAGTTATTTGGCAAATTTGCTTGTTTATAGAATTGTTCTGAATGAAGTAATTAATTAAGTTTTTTTAATTAGGATTAAAGTAAAACAAATGAGAAGTAATCCTACTATTGAATGTATGTGCTAATGAGACTCAGCAGGCGATAATCTGAATACGGTATACATGTAAAAGAATCACTCACATGCTGGTCCTTAATCATAACAGAAAGTGAAATCATTGCAAAGAAGATAAAGACATGCCATGTTACAAATTAGATCTTGAGTAAAAAGTACACACTGAAAAACTGAGTTAGAGGACGCATCATTTTTGAAAAGCAATTAAACAATAAATCCTGATAAACATATAATTCCTGGATAGTAATTAATAAAAAGAGAAAATAGGAAAAATCTGACAGTCAGAGTAGGAAAGTAAATTTTATAGTGTAACAGAAAGGTATATGATAAATATTATTCATAAGGAAATGAAGGTGATTTACAGAAATTAAATAAAGTCACTGTTAAAAAGGCTAGCAACAGAAAAGTTATGATCTTCAAGTAATTTTCTTTAAATCTGGGAATAGGATTTCACTGAAATAAACATTTTAAAAGGCATTTATAGAAACAATAGTAACAGGATTTTTTTCTAAATTAAAACATTTTATAATGTACTTTTCCCTTTACCATAATGACTGATAATCAAAAAATAACTGACATCATCTTTAATCACAGATGATCTGTCAGAACTCACCATAACGTAAAGGACGTCCTTCAGAAAGATGACCATGTGAGCCATTTTAAAACAAGGATTTTGGGACAACATTTCAACATTACATAAAGATAAAGAGTCACTGTCAAGATAGATACCAAAAACATCTATCACAGAAATAACTGCAATGAAGAATTTAAGTCAGATCAATGATGGAATAGAATGGAAGCAGACATTTTCTCAGGAAAGTCTCTCTCTTTTTTAATTTTAGTATCAGATTATGTCTAAATTTATGTCATAAATTATGTCTGTCTGCTGGGTGCCCTGTTGGTAGAGCAGGGCATATACTGTATACTGCATATGTAAAAGAATCACTCACCTGCTGATTAGTCATAACAGAAAGTGGAATCATTGCAAAGAAGATATAAACATCTTCAGTCAGAGTGAAAAATGCACAGTGAAAAATGAGTTACAGGACACAATTTTAGAAAAACAATTAAATGAAAAATTATGATGAAAAACATTGAAATGAGTTTAAATTAATCACTGATTTAAAATTAAAGGACTGTACAGAGAGAAAAAAGGAAAACTTAAGAGAGTCAGAGTAGGAAAGTATATTTTATAGCGTAACAGAAAGGTAAATGATGAACATTATTATTCATAAGGAAAAGAAGACGTGATTAATAGAAATTAAATAAAGTCACTTAAAAAGGCTAGCAACAGAAAAGTTATAATCTTGAAATTATTTTTTTTATCTGGCAATGGGATTTCACTGAATTAACATTTAAAGGCATTTACGAAAACAATAGTAACATGATTATTTTCTAAATTAATAATGTATTATAATAATGTACTTTTCCCCTTGTCAATCGAAAAATTATTGAGATTCAAACATCATCTTTAACCATAGATGATCTTTAATCACAATCCCTGTGAATAAAAGTGCCTGAGATCTGATCACAACTTTGAGCCAGGCAGGTAACAGGTGATATCACTTGCAGACATCATATTCTGTGTGACTGAAGTGAGTTTTCTC
>JAODKM010000474.1:0-11457 GCA_026780845.1 Petrocephalus sullivani
TATAAAAAATTATAAAAAAAACATAAAAGGCTATTTTGGAATTTCTTGGCATATGAGTCTGGTGCAGTGCTGTTACAGCCACTAAAATATTAACAGCATGTGCAGATCTGCAAAAATACCGAAAACCCAAATCGACTTGAAAGAGGTTATGTTATAAAGCACGTAAAATGTCACTAAGAAAGGCTTGTTTGGTAGATGCAAAACTTTTGTTCTCAAGGCTTCTGAGCTGATTTTGAAATCACAGCGGCCATTTGCTGGGAGCAGAGCAGACTCTCCACCAACAGGGGGCACCAACACAGTCAGAGTACAGACATTCATAACAGTCTTTCTTCTTTTTTTAAAAAAACTTCTCTGCATATTCATCTCAGAAATAGGAATGAAGTGTAAATACTTTGCTTGCATGTAGACACACAATCAGGGCATTATAACGTATAGAGCACGATGTAGATCTTCAGTTTGAAAATACTGCATTTCATTGTGCTAAATGTCACACCTACCTATTGCATATTACTAGACAATGTGCCTTTGGTTAGTGATTTTTTTTTCTCGTTTTTGCGGCTTTGAATTTTGAGGGATCCAAGCATGAGCTTTCAGGCAGTTAATGGACCCGGGGCTGGATCGAGGAAAGCCCCTCACCCCCCTCGGCCTAGCTCCCGGAGAGGAGGGACAGGGTCTGCTTCAGCACCACTCCTCGTCATTGAGGATTGGAATGAGTTCAGTCTCCTCCAGCGTGCCCAGGTCCACATCTGTGCCGGGCAATGAGTCAAGGAAATCCAGGAAGCGGTTTGTCTGCGGGATGCCCATGCCCCCCTGGGCCAGGCTGTCTCCTGCAGAAAGGTGCTGTGGTTAGGATATCACAAAGGCTGGGCGGTTATTCACATATGCAGACCACGCTGTTTGTATATCTGAGACCTGAGCTAATCGGCAAATGACAGGTTCATCTCTATTTAAGATACTTATTTTTTAGGCGATTTCAGTGTTAGGGGGTCTGTGTTTCAGCAGTACTGAAAATGAAATGCTGTTTGTAAATACAGACTAGGAGATGCCATAGTGACATGTAGTAACAAAAACATGAATACCATTTAGCTAGCTTTAGTAATGCTAAATTTGCAAATAAATCTTACTATTGTGAATTATTATTCATTTCTTTGAATTGGGTCAGGACAATCATGAGCCTGAAATGATTTATACATTATCGCGGTTTGGATTGGAGGCCCAGACTGAAATGGGAGCAGAGGTACCTGTGTCCATTTCATCCATGTTTAGGAAGCCCTCGGGCGTGGTGGGGTGGCTGTAGCAGCCCAGGCCCAGCCCGCTGTCGGTGCTCTTATCCCGGGAGTGATAGTGTCCACTACAGGGTCACAAACACAGGGGCTCTTAAGCACAGCACTCGCTGCCACCAGGGGGCGAGACACAATCCTGCTCAGCTGTGCTTTGATGGACAAACAATGAACTCTATGGTGTATTCTGGGCCATTCAGACAAACATTGGCACTAGAATTAAACTGAGTGTGCTTTAGGACTGACTAAACGCTAAAGGGAAGAGTTACAATTTGTGCTCCATGGGATTTGAACCCACAACCCTTGTACAGATAACACAATGTTCTACTTGATGATCTACAGGAGGTACATCTCTCTCTCACTCTCATATATATATAAATATATATATAAGAGCGAGAGAGAGAGAGAGAGAGATGTACCTCCTGTAGATCATATATATATATATATATATATATATATACATACACACACACACACACACACACATACATGCACACACACACTTACACACACACACACACATACATACATACATACATATACATACACACACACACATATACATACACACTTACATACATACATACACACACACACACACACACACACATACATACACACACACATTCATTCATTCATTCATTCATTCATTCAACAGAGCTGTCCCAGGGTGCTTTACATGGGTGTGTTAGAATACATTGCTATATGCAAGACAAAACAGAGTGGGATAGAGAAAAAAAAAAAATATATATATATATATATATATAAAATTTATTTATCATTTATTTTATTTTTTTATTTCTGTTGTGATATTGTTGTGTAAACTGAGACCAGGCAGCAGCACTGGGGCCTAAGAAAGCTGTGCTGTGAAGTTCGACCTGCCGGCGGGGGAATAATCTGCTTTCCGGAAGCCCTGAAAGCTAAGGCGTGGCTGAAGAACTGGATAACTTCCAGAAAATGTTACCTTGTGTGGAATAACATACCGCTAAGTCACCGAGCAAAGCAATCATAAGGTTTCCAGGGGATGAAAGACACTTGCCTGATAGCATCGGAGTTGTTTGTGGGAATGGTAGCCTGGCTCATGGCAGTAGGTGCCATGGTATCGGATTCCATGGGCAGCTGTTGGCACAGCGCCACCTCCTGGGAATAAGAGGGAAATTTACAGATAGGTTACAGATAGCGGTAATCAAGGCGAGGCCTTTTCTCTTCCATCTGAAGTTTCTTGCAGGATTCTGATTCAGGAGATTATAAAGCTAAATGTTAGACATGCTAAGTCCACAGAAAACATAGGATATACACTGTAACGCAAGCCATCCAGAGTTTTTGGGAGCAATCCTATCAATGCTACGGTGTTTGTAGATGAGATACGCCAGGGATGGGCAACCAGCGAGCCGCGGGGCACATGTCACCCACTCTGCTATTTTTTGCAGCCCACTCGCTGTGCATGAATATTAAAAGTATGTTTTATAAATGAACAAAATAAGAACACTGTGGAATAAATACCAGTGCGTCATCCTGCCTGACCACTAGGGGGTGCTTTAAAGAGTAATTAACTGGGAGAAACGTAAATCAATCATCAAATAAAGTAATAACATAGGGGTGTGCCGAATATCCGGTATAAATAAATATGCACCACGAATAATGCTCTTATTCCAAAGCCTAGCACCATCCGATAATTACCGACAAATATCCAGCACGAATAATGCCCTCATTCTGAAGCCTAGCACCATCCGATAATTACCGACAAATATCCAGCACGAATAATGCTCTCTTTCCGAGGCAGAACGCCATCCGATAATTAGTGACAAATATCTTCATATCGCTTCTTTCCGTTTTCAGTTGTGCGCTGTATTATGTGCACTTTAGAATATCTTGGTTAGACACAGGCTTGGTCAGCATTATGGTAGCATAATTAGATCCCCTTAAGCCTACTTATCTTGTGTGCTTTGCATGGTTCACGTTGCACTTACTCGTTCTCCCTTGTGTGCATTTACATTATACTGCGGCATGCAGTCTTTTGGCGGTATTCTCAAACAATTTGTTGATTTCTTGGTAACATATAGGCCTATGAATTTGTTATTTTTTGCTGATTTAAGATACCCGGCAGCTCAACTACAGAACACTGTAGGGTTCAACATTAAAATATATTATATTACAAAATACATACAATTAAAAGCATTCAGTACAATTTTATGATGGTTGCATGTGCTAGGCCGATACTGGAGTGATTAATCAGGATATCCATGGAGTCCCCCACATGAAAATAATCTGACTGATCCTATCTTGCCTGGTAATAAATTTTATGGTCCGGCTGAAGACTAAAGTTGCCCATCCCTGAGCTATGAAGTGAGACCGGATTCACAGTAATCGCAACTCACGTCATGAGGCGTGATCAATACAAAGGAAAGTGCACGTTTGTCTAGAAGGCAGCTAAGGAACCTGCCTCACATCTGAGCTTTCTGCTCACACTCAGCATATCTTAGGAGACCTGAAGCACCTCTGTTTTATAAAAAAGCCTCTATAGTTGTATTTCTCAATCGGGACCCACAAACAGTCCCCGTCTTTGCACAGCAGGGAGGGAGCAGGGGGAAATGTGGACTGTCTGGCAGGGAGATTGGAGGGAGCAAAAACAGGGACTGACTGTGGGTCCCCGCGTTGCTGCATAGACCTGAAGGAACTTAAGTAGAAAGAGGAACCAGTGACACGGCTTGAGAAGAACTTTACCCCGCACTATCAGATTGAAAAGAAAAATCACAGTATTGTGTGCAGTGCTCAAATATTCCTTAAGAGGCGTTCTTTAACGAACAAAATGTACATTTCTCTAAGTTTGCCAAGGCTCAGTTGTGCTGTCGATAGAAATCTGGTTCCTGAGTTACATTTGAAGTTGACTGTGGGGACAAACTGGTATCGCAGCTTCCAGGGTACGGCATGGTTGTGCAACAGGTAAAGACAGCTGCAGAGTGAAACCGGTGGCCAGCGAGTCTCGCGGCAGTGTTGTGCAGCGCAAGAAGATTCCTTTCTGTCACACTACAGCTGGAACTCCTCCAAAGGTATTCCTCAATAGGTAAATATTTCAAATGTGGGAAGAATATATTTTAATAGCTGATAGCTTAATAAATATTAATAAATCAACATCGCTATCAAAATCACATCCTTATGAAATTCAACTATAGTGACTGGATTTCCAGAAATATCCTAAGTATATGTGACAATTTATGTTGTGACGCAAAGCATTTTCTACCAGGAAAATCTCCTTCTCTGTGAGATGCCTGCTTAATGTGCCATTGGTCACACAGAAAACAGCCAAGTGGTCTTGGAGAGCAGAGATATATAACACCAGGTCTGCATATTACAGACTATGGCGAACACTTCATGCTCTCATGAAGAAAAATCAACCTGGCAACAGTTTTGCCACTAGAGGGCACCCAGGTTCGATCCGTCCAGGGACTGAAAGAAAAATCTGTGCATGAAAACAAAGGGTAAAATTCAACCAGCTGAGGCCCCAGCTGTGATCCTTGGGTTTCTAAAAAGTCATGTCTGAAGGACTTTTATGCCATTTCAAAGTAACTGCAACAGTGCACATCTGGCAAGATAAGGAAGGATACAAATATTGTGAAGATATGAATAACTGATGTTATGAAAAAAACATAACTTGGCAAGTATTTCTGTGACTAATGGGTGTCTGCTTTTTTAGTAAAAGCTGATAAGACATTATCCACACGCCGAGCAGCTATCGGGCACCACATCGCCCCCTACTGGTCGGCGTCAGCAAGCACTACCTGTCTCCTCAGCTCTTCATGTCGTATCTGAATGCACTCCCGTTCCAGCTGGATTCGCTGAAGCTGCATTTTCTGCTGGTGTTGCTGCTGGGTGGCCATGGGGTTGGGCAGGCTCAGGAGGCCCGGCTGGGAGACGGGGGCGGGGGGGGCCATGGGCGGAGCCGGCGGCCGCTGCAGGTGTGACGGGTGGTGGGGAGGCATCACTGCGAGGACAGAGGAGGAGACCCGGTGCTTTAGCAGTAATGTGGGACAGCGCTTTGTGTTCTGTGCAGGTAAGCAGACCCAGAAATGTGCTCAATGTCCATAAGTAAGCGAAGCCGTCCGCCCGGCGATGCGTGCCCCCCCGACAGCTGCTGTTAATGTTTCCCTATAGCACAGCTGTCCCAGGAACATTAACCTGCACAGCCCCGGCCTGGGCCTGACTGGTATGCAAAGTCCTCCACGCCTGCAAAGTTAGCCAGTCCATAATTTGCTTATCAGCGCTACTGAGACTGACTACAAATAAACTTACGATAAAGGTTCAGCTCCAAGAAGCTCTAAAAAAAAATTATATAAGTTAGTACAAAATAAACGGACCCAGGAACAGGACAATAACCTAATTACTTTAAGGAAAAAAAACCTTCATTTGCTGGAATCTTCAAGTTTGACGGTATATACACGGCTGTTATAACCGCGGTACTGTCACATTTTATTCTTTCAGGAACGGACAGAAAGAAATGAGTGTGGGCTCCAAGGACAGCGCTGCAACCCCGTGACTGAACAAAATCGTGCGTGGAGCGGGTCAGAGCAAGAGCGCCAGGGCCCTCGCTGAGCCCCTGGGGGGGGGATCCACCAAGCGGGACTTAGCTGGGTTTACTTAAGCTAGAAGTCTAATAGGAATGATTTTTGGAAGGTCATGATTGTTCAATAAGAGTTTAGGTAAGAATCATTCCTATTGGACTTCTAGCTTAAGTTAACCCAGCTAACTGAGAAATCCTGCTTGGTGGGACACCCCCCTGGGCTATAGAATGGTCCATGCCATTTAATGGAGGCAGCACTGCAGTGGATTAGAGCTGAACCATCACATGTGATGTCTTGGGGGTCATAAGAACCACAAGAACAATGTCCCTTCCCAGCTTGCATCTTCCTCCACGAAGTATTCATTCTTATCTTAAGAACAATAAAATGCTCTTATTCTTCTCTTGCAACATGTATTTTATGTCCCGTTTTTCTCCAGAAACAGAAGCTGTCTGGGGAGAATGTAAAACCCTCCGCGCGTGAAATCACAATATAAACACACCTTGTTCAAGTAACGCCTCCTTTAAAACCAGATGTCTCAGCATGCCCGCAACACACACACACACACACACACACACACACCCACCTGCAAGCTTAGCATTCTGATACTGTTCACTATTTCACTGTGTGCGGACTGGACAGTCCGTCCTGAAGACTTTCCATGGTGTGAAAACACAAGCTGCAATATACTAGACACCTTCTGAGATTTCCTGGCACTGGTGACTGAGAAAAGTCACGGATGGTTCTTATACTGTGTCGTTTACTATTTATCATGGACACATTTAATTTTATAGTCCATGGAAATTCATCTAAATGGCGAGATCAAATACTCTTTGCTGAATATAGTACTGGAATCAAAAGAGGAAATGTATCATAATTAAAATTCCTACAAAGAGTTATTTTTTTTTATCCATTGAAAGGCTGATGGTAACGTGCATTTTTCTAGGCTTGAGACTGGTGTTTAAACTGTGCCTTTAAAGAACGACTGACTCAAACCCAGGCCTAAAGATATTTTGTAACAGTACTAACAAAGTAAGTAAGAAACGTGGAGTGCAGGCTGCATTGTGCCGTCTTTATCGCTCTTATTGTACGACCTGCCTGGCAAATGTGACCCGGCCACGTCGCGCATGATCCAGGCAAAAGCTGCACTGAAAGAGATAAAGATAAAGAAAAGTGCGCAGGTATTTTATCGCTATAGCGGGTCTGAAAGCGTTACCAGCTGCGCAGCGCGGCGGCGGCGGAGACCTGCCACAAAGGCCCCACGGCTGGAAAAACTGCTCACGATGCATGCTGCGGTACCAAAAACGATAAAATAAAACCCTGGGTGAAGACAGGAGGGAAGAGAGACAGAAGAGGAGAAAAGGGAGCGAGGATGAAAGCGGGGAGAAACCGAAAGGTGGGTGTGAGGTCGTAGATCAGCGCGGGGGAACTTTGGCTAAGTCGCTGACACGGGCCCAATTGTTTAACCCATTTCCCAGAAACGAGGACTACTTATCCGACTTAGTCGCAAAGGGAAACTTTCCAGACCTTACAAACTGTAACATATTAAAAGCCAAAGGTAATCAGCTGCAGACAGGGAGTCTTCAGCTTTACTGAGCAAGCACTGAACCCGGGAGCTCCGTGTGAACCAAGCATGATGCGGAAGATGGGCTGTCCCGCATCTTACACTGGGGCTCTGCCAGGGTAGAGGACGCACTGCTTATCGGCTTATCCAAGCGCATGGGGTATTTTCCTCGGGACCCATCCTGCTCAGGGTATCTGCTGTGATTTTCCCAGCCAATTACATATTCTCAATTACACACCTCAAAACACCCATCAATACTATTATTCACACTTGGAAAATGTAAATATCAAAAACAATAAAATATAACCCTGGGCGAAGAACTGGAAAAGGGGCAAATCTAAATGAGCAGTGCTGTTCTAAATGCCCCAGTTTGCCCAGTAATAAGCAGTTACTTTAAAAAAAATACTTTTATATAAATGTAAGGTATTATAGGAGCAATACACTAGGATGCTTGCTTGTGTTTTTGCTTGACCCCCCCATAAGGCTCTGCCAAATCGCTTTAATGTGAACTCAGGACTTTTGGGGCTAATTTCACCTGCTACCACTGAAGGGCAGAGTAATCAAATCAGAGTAAAGGTAAAGTTCCCATGGCTGATGTCTCCATACGTATGTCCGGCGGCCTCCTGCATTCACGCAGACAGGCAAACAGAAGCATGCAGGGGCTTCTGCGGCTGCGGAAGCAGGAGATCCAGGTATCAGCCGACGGAAGCGTTAGAAACGTTTGGTGGCTTTAGGTTATCAAAAGGGTAAATGTTGATTCTCAGTCTTGGGTTGGCCAACTTGAGCTGAGTCCATTCTTCAGGAACGCGTCTGGCCTATATAATACATTGCTAAAGTAGTCCTTAGCAATGCTAAAATTAACACCCAAATCTCCCAAGTATTTGGGTCTCCTAGTCCGTTGCGCGGTCTGGCTAGTGTAAAAGAGCTCCAGATGGTACTTACTGAGATGGGCATCCAGACGCGGGTCAAACCAGGATGTGGTCTGAGTTTTGTGGTCAATGAAGTACGCGTCTCCCCGAGTGGTCACAGCTTGCTCCCAGCCCTCAGGCAGCTGCCCTGTTCAAACAGCAGCATCACAGCAGCGGGGATCAGTAACACCAACCAAGAGGCCGTTATCCATGACCAGCGAAAACGCTTGCTGTATGGCTCGGCCTGTAGGTTTTTCTGGGGGGGAGGGGGGTGCTTACACTATCATTATGCCGACTTCTTCTGGTCAGTCGTAAAGGGTAACTCGAGACTACTAGGGGCCTCAGCTTTAGAATACTGACATCTTGCTACAGCACCGTGACACATTTACCGTCACCAAAACAAATGCTGAACGTTTTCCAGAAGCGGCAATAGGCAGGGCTCCGGACTGGAGACTGGGGAGCCGTCTGAGAAAAGGCCACTGGTGAGTTATGTGCCTGTCACTGGGCAGGCTGAAGGCAAGAGAAGAAAGGAGGTGGAAAATATCCATCAGGACAACAAAGAGCAATAGAATCGCCCTCTTGACGAATCGGATTCCTGCCAGCTTTGTTCCTGGCCCAGTGTAGGAGGACGAGGCAGCCAAGGGGGCGGGGCCAGAGCGCTCTGCTGGAAAGCAGCCTGGGCGGGGAGTGACTGCACAGGCACGGCATGGGGCTGATGCTCCCTGCAGCTCGCAGCCAATTAAATACATTCCCACTTGGGCCAATCCCAGGCTCCACAGCAGACAGACCAATCAGAGTTGAGGCAGAGGGCTACTGTGAGGGGGTGTGTGTGTGTGTTTATGTATACTGGTGTTTTAGAGACATACTGAGAAAATAAACTGAAATACAAATGGAAATCTCTCCTTGCACAGTTTGAAGAAGGTTCCATGTTTCTGCGAGTCATTTATAGTAAACAAACAAAGTGGCCGTGTTTCACTCAGCCACCAGAAGAGGCCGGGATACCCCGAAACTCTCCAGCACCGATGCTGAGGCCGGGATGGGAAGCTGGGTGGTCCTGCAATGTCACCTCCAATTCCCAGCAGCCCTGGTGACGAATTTCCTGCTTTTTGTGGGTAAGACCAGGTCTCAACAGAGCCTGCTGGGCCAAATTCAGCCAATAAACCAAAGCCTGATGGGAAAGACCGACACTTTCTCACGTGTTTCTCACTACAAAGAATATTCTGTATATCAAAAGGAACAAAGGTGCTGCATTTAGTGACTCCCAATACAACATGTCTCTAGCCTTGGTCTCAGATAGGATAAGAATAAAAAAATCCCTCAACAAATCCCAAATCTAATTAAATATGAAAGAAATTACAGTGTATTTTCAACTGATGCCAGATTAAAACCAATGGGATGCCTTAAAATTACCAATGGCAAGAGAGTCAATTACACTGTGCAAAACCCCCAAAACTTTGAATCTCCATGTCCCCATCACTAGTGTTAATGTATCGTTAATTCCTAGTGTAATCATTAAAATTACCTAAAATACGCATCAATTGTACTCATCGGGGAAAAAAATACTAGGTATCATTCAGCGGAAGCATAATGAATTGTTCTGCCTCGTCTCGCAGCTTCCTAACGAAACCCACGAACACTCCACGCTTACGTTTATTAAACGGAATGAAACCCAAGCATGAATGAGTATGGCGACTTCGGTGCTAGTGCCACTCACAAACGCTACTGTTCCCAAAGGGAAGCTCCGGGATTCGGGGCTGTGAGGGCACTTCTGATGTTACCGTAAAGCAGCCAGGCCCCACTAGGGGGCAGTGTTGAGAACTCAATGTAAAAGTAATCATATTGTTGATAGAAGGTAAGGGAAATGGCATTGTAAAGGAGGCCAAGAAGCCTGTTAGTATAAGTATAATGATTAGTGACTTTATCAGATTTGTACGTTACAGGGTGAGTGTTGTGACACCAGGCTGTGCAGTTATGCCCCTGGGGCAGGTCCCAGAAGGTGTAGGCGGCACTCACCGAGGTTTGGCTGCGTCTGGGCCACGGGACGCTGCTGCACGGGGCCGGGGGTGGGTGGGGCATGCAGACCTGGGTGGTTCAACACACCGCTCATGGTCTTGCGGGGGTCTTGCCAAGTGGTGATCTTCTCAATATGGCTGCAGAGAGGAGAGAACACTCTGAGTACACGCCACTCGCTCCATGGGAGAAAGCATCCGAGACCCGGGGGGCGTCAGTTTAATTTAATGACATACTGACAACATGGTTCATAAGAAGTCCTTCCAGCCCACCAGGCTTTTATGATGTCCTACAGAGTCACACAGAGCGTTAAGCAGTGGTGGTAGTTAAGGACCAGAAAGGACAAACCCAACCAACCACTTACTCTGCAAATGTGGCCCTTCATACTTAACTGGTACATTGAAGCAAAATCTTGGTCGGGATTTTTTACTTCTGAACCTGAACTTTCCACCTCTGGTGGTGAGTCTCTAATATCCATTAGAAAGGGCCAGCTGAAGGTGAAACTGAGAGCTTAAGTATATTCTGCTTGTTTTGGGATCACGATTACAGCGGATTTAGCATCGCTGCACACACATCCATCTGACGGTTTTTTACATCAGCTGTGTGTGTGTGTGTGTGTGTGTGTGTGTGTGTGTGTGTGTGTGTGTGTGTGTGTGTGTGTTGCACATGTACAAATTACATCGTTGGAACCAAATGTCCCCATAATGTGATAGAAACCGGTTATTTTGACATCGTGGGAACTATTTTTTCTTTCAAAAAAAAAAATCTGCAACTGCAATTAAAAACTAAAAAATTTCTCATATTCTGTTTGGTTACTTATGGCTAAGGTTAGGGCCGGGTAGGGGTTAAGGGTGTTGTGATTGGGATTAGGGTTTGTCCCATGGAAATGAATCAACGGCCCCCACACAGATGGGATGGGGGGGCACCTCCTATCCAGCAGCTGTGTTAAAGAGGGGAAACTCAGATCTGCACACAACATGCCTCACAGAAACGCCAAGTCGGCCTGAACACGTCAACTGTGTGGCCAGTTTCCAGCGACCAGGGTGGGGCTGCAGTCAGCTGCAGGTTATTCTTATCTGCTGCGGTAATGGGGGGGCCTCTTAAACCCGCCGGCAACCCCCCCCCCCCCCCCCCCCGCG
>JAODKM010000475.1:0-11439 GCA_026780845.1 Petrocephalus sullivani
GCCGGGGGGGGGGGGGGGGGGGGGGGGGGGGGGGGGGGGGGGGGGTTGTGTGGAAAGTGAATGGAGGTAGAAGCAGGAGTGCAGACGGCCTCCCCCCCACCCACTCACCCCTCGCCATGAGCAATCTGACATCACAAGGAAGTGCGTTAATGGGCCAGAGCAGCTACTGTACCCGCTGTGTGGGCGGGGCATGCTACTGATCTCTCATGTCTCTCTGTGTGGGTGGGGCCTGCTGCTGATCTCTCATGTTTCTCTGTATGGGCAGGATCTGCTGCTGATCGCTCATGTCTCTCTGTGTGGGCGGGGCCTGCTGCTGATCTCTCATGTCTCTCTGTGTGGGCGGGGCCTGCTGCTGATCTCTCATGTCTCTCTGTGTGAGCGGGATCTGCTGCTGATCGCTCATGTCTCTCTGTGTGGGCGGCCTCTGCTGCTGATCGCTCATGTCTCTCTGTGTGGGTGGGGCCTGCTGCTGATCTCTCATGTTTCTCTGTATGGGCAGGGCCTGCTGCTGATCTCTCACGTCTGTCTGTGTGGGCGGGACCTGCTGCTAATCTCTCATGTCTCTATGTGTGGGCGGGGTATGCTGCTGATCGCTCATGTCTCTCTGTGTGGGCGGGGCCTGCTGTTGATTGCTCATGTCTCTCTTTGTGGGCGGGGTCCGCTGCTGATCACTTATATCTCTTGCTGTGTGGCCGGGGCCCGCTGCTGATCGCTAATGTCACTCACTGTGTGGGCGGGACCTGCTGCTGATCACTTGTATCGCTCACTGCGTGGGCGGGGCCTGCTGCTGATCACTTATATCTCTTGTTGTGTAGGCAGGGCCCAGTGCTGATCACTCAAATGTCTTGCTGTGTGGGTGGGGCCCGCTGCTGATCACTCATATCGCTCGCTGTGCAACCAGGGCTCCCTGCTGATCGCTCATGTTGCTCACTGTGTGGGTGGGGCCTGCTGCCGATTGCGCATGTCGCTCACTGCATGGGCGGGGCCTGCTGCTGATCGCTCATGTTGCTCACTGTGTGGGTGGGGCCTGCTGCTGATCGCTCATTTCACTCTCTATGTGGGTGTGGCCTGTTATTGATCACTCATATCTCTTGCAGTGTGGCAGGGGCCTGCTGCTGATCCCTCATATCACTCTCTGTGTGGGTGTGGCCTGCTGCTGATTGCTCATATCACTCTGTGTGGGTGTGGCCTGCTGCTGATTGCTCATATCACTCTGTGTGGGTGTGGCCTGCTGCTGATTGCTCATATCACTCTGTGTGGGTGTGGCCTGCTGCTGACCACTCATATCTCTTGCAGTGAGGGTGGGGCCTGCTGCTGATCACTCATATCACCCTCTGTGTGGGTGTGGCCTGTTGCTGATTGCTCATATTGCTTGCAGTGTGGGAGAGGCCTGCTGCTGATTGCTCATATCGCTTGCTGTGTAGGAGGGGCCTGCTGCTGATCACTCATATCTCTTGCAGTGTGAGAGGGGCCTGCTGCTGATCGCTCATATCGCTTGCTGTGTGGGAGGGGGCTGCTGCTGATTACATATCACTCGTTGTGTGGGCGGGGATCCCTCATATTACTCTCTGTATGGGTGGGGTCTGCTGCCTGGCACTACCTGGGATCATCCTCTGGGAGGAGGATGGAGTGAAATCTACTCTAATGTGCTTGTGTCTGTGTGTGCATATGGGTTTGCATAGATCACATTTGGGGACCAAAATACCCCCAGATTGTGGTAAAACCTAAAACTTCCTTACTTTTGGGGACAATTGTTCAGGTCCCCGTTTGGAAAACCACAATTTTATAAAAATCTGTGAATGGAATCAAAAAAGTAAAAATGTATTTGTGTTGGTTAACCTTGGTTAAGGTTAGGACTGAATTGTGACTGAGATTAGGGTTTTTCCCATAGAAATGAATGGACAGTCCCCATTTAGATGGGTGGTACGCGGGTCTGTGTGTGTGTGTGTGCATGTGTGTGTGCGTGCGACAGCGACAGACCTCGGAGCTTTGACTGTGACAGTCTCTCTACATCCGTCCCTGTCTCCCACTTCTCTCTCATTTCGTCACGTATTCCTGGGCTGTGCCTTCCTCCCTACCCCCCCCACTTCAGTCAGCACCATACAGGCACCATACGCAGGGTGGAGACAGCCCCGCCAAGACGGGAGCGCGGCACACACTTCCGTCGCCCGTGGCGGCCACCGGGACCCGCCTCCCGTTCCTCCTGACGTGACACGTCACCCCCCCTCCCAAGTCACCATCCCTATGACATCTGTGTTTTCTCATGCACCCCTCTTACGCCTGTCACCCTGCTCACGTCACTGTGTCTGTCATGTTCGCTAACCCCCCCACTCTTACGCAGCAATAAAAGACCAAAGAACTTAGTGGCTCACCAATAACTCATTTACGAGCACATTTCACTGGTTCCAGTATATGTACTATATTTGATCGCCATTCGGATCAATGGCGTTGCCGCCCGTCCCCTAAACGCGCCGCGGTTTCGCTAAGGCACCACCTGCTTAAAAAAAGGGGCATTTACCGCATGGAAATGGAAAGCTGCCGTGTCCCGGGTCTCCCGAAGTGCTCGGAAAAGCATCCGAGACGGGAGTCTCCGCGTTGGCTCCCGCCGCCCCGTCCGGCGAGATCAGGGCGAGCCAGCTGGCCCCCAGCTGTGTCTCGAAGCGGCCGGCATCGCATACTGAACGCCCGGCCCCCATCATCCGGCTGTGTAAACACGAGTGTGATTACTCAGCCTGCGTAAGGACCTGCTGGAGTGAGTGAGGCCGCTCTCTGGGACGTTTGTCTGCACTGACACACGGCCATGATGCGGTTGGCAGACGTCCTGCTGTGATTCAAGGCACCCTGCTCCTGTCCCTCTCACACTCTGTCACACTCTGTCACACTCTCTCACACTCTCTCACACTTTGTCACACTCTCTCACATTCTGTAACACTCTCTCACAATCTCTCACACTCTCTTACACTGTAACCCCCTCCTCTCTCTTTCCATCATTTGCCCCTCTCTCCTATTCTACCTCTTTTCCCGACTCTGTCCTTCTATTTCCTCCTATCTCCCATCTCTCTCTCCTTCCATCCCTCTCTCTATCCTTCTCTTTCCCTCTTTTCCATTTTCCACTTCTCCCTCTTTCCTCCTTCTCCTATCTTCCTTATCCACCTCTCTCTTTCCCCCTCTCTCCCCTCTCTCCTTCTCTCTCCCTGTCACTCTTTCCCCCTCTCTCCCTCTCTTCCCTCTTTCCTCCACTCTCCCCCTCTTTCCCCCTCTCTCTCCCTCGTTCCCCTTTTCATTCCAACTCTTTACTCCCGAGTACTCGCCATTGTTCTCATTGTCATCCCTCATCTACATTTTTCCTTTCATCTGCTCGTCGGATCATTCCTTTCTCAGATCATTAACATTTTTTAACTGTATCGCGTCATCGTCGTCCTCCTATCAGCCGAGCAAGGACCTCTCCTGGTTACCGCTGTGCGGCATTGGTCCCTCAGAGCATCCCTGAAGGACGTGGGGGTCGAGCTCCCCAAAATCAGCAACCTGCGTCAGTGGGACGACTGCATCCCCGAGTGGGATGGGGAAGAGGGAGGCGCCATGCGCTCGCACGGACTCGACAGCAAGTGGCGATTAAACAGGCCGTGTGAGAGGAGGATAATTAAGAAGAGCCCCGCATGGCCCTTGAGCAGCATCAGACGCAGCCCTCATGGCGATGTCCCCATCAGTGTCCGTGTGACTCATTGTCATCCAGCCATTACTTAGGCATTAACATCTATTTCCCATGACGTGTCAGACAGGTGTGAAAGAAGACAGCTTTCATAATAAAAGTCCCCTTTTGAGGTTTTCTAGCCCTATGTTGAAAGAGTGGCGCACGAAGCAGCTTCAGACTGCTGACGCCTTGCTGCCCCGAGGTTTCCGCTTTGATCAGGGCTTCCACACAAAGCAACTCCGCCCTTTCCCTCAGCAGTCAGTTGCCTCCGTGACGCTAGCCTGCTCCAGGTTCAAGGGCTTCTCAGCAAATAGCCTTAAACTCTCCACCGCTGAATTTCAGACTGATGGAGAAGAAGACGGTAGAAAGTCAAGCCTAGCAGGATCCCCTACTTTATATATCTACATACAGCTTACAAGCCTGCTGATGTGAGGACAATGACAGCCAATCATTTTACGTATGAATCCAAAGCATCATAGGCCTATAGAAAGCCCAGTCAGTCAGTCCTTGGAGCTACTGGTTAGGGACCCTACCCAGGGGCATGAGGGTGAAATCATTCAGCTGATACTGGGATTTGAATCAGCAATCAGCACAAGTCCAGCATCTTAACCCACTGAGCCACTCGCCTACCCCATCAGTTTTCATCCATTATTACAGGGTTGTGAAACACAAAAAAACGATAACTGATGGTAACACTAACAATAATACTGATTCACAATGAGGGTAAGTGTTTAGTGCAGGGTTTGATGCAGGAGGTAACAATGTAAAGACCAAAGGATGTCCAAGTTTTAAATAAACTCTTGTGGCATGTTTTCGTGATTTTTCATCTAAAGACATCAATCATTCCTTCTCCAGGAAAGCGTTCTGGGCTCTGGAAGAAGATGATTCCCACTTGGAGAGGCTGATTTTGGACAGAGGTGGGTTAGATGCCCCTCTGGTGGAATTTACTGACCACAAGGAGCTTTAGGAAAGTCCTGGAAGTCAAATGGCTTTGTTTACCTGACAGATCCGGCTGCTGACACCGGGGGTCTTAGCATCCTCGGTGTGAAGTCGGCCAAAAGGTACCAAAGGGGGGATGGAGCATAGACAGTCTGGGACAGACGCAAAGATGCACAGATGCGTGAGCTTAGGAGGCGTGTGCCGGGCAGCCGGTGAGGACAGGGCTGTGGGAGTCCAGCTTAGAAAGGATCAGGGTCTGCAGCACTAGCCCTAAATTCAGAGAAGACTCCTGTTGGGTTTGGAGAGAAGGGACCACAAGACCATGTGATGCTATTTGTTTGGCTGCTATTGAGGGTAACACCAAGGCTCCTGCTGGCTTTAGACAACAATCTTCTGAGTTACTTTCCTTTTTCTAACTCTATACTGCCAGCGTTGTATCTGAGTCTTTGCTACGTGAAGACCTTCCTTTACTAAAAGAAGTTTCCAGAAAGGCCAAATACTCAGTGATAACAGCAAACCTACAAACAGTACAACTTCAAATCTGCCATTCAAGTGAATTTATTTGATTTGTGATACATATGAAGCAGGCTGGCACTATGCCGACAACGGTGTGTTCATTACAATGATTTTTGGGCAGTTTAGTCTAGGACTCACTGTTCTGAACACTGGAATAATTTCAGTCCTCATACTGTTGCAGGGAGTTTCAATTATCTCCATACCAAGTTTGTTTCTGAAGTCAAACAAAATCAGGCACACAGCTGGGTATCAGATGAGAAAACTGTTATCATAATTTCCAGGAAATACGCGACCAGCAGAGAGTTGTTTTCATGATTATTGTACTTCACTCTGAAATCAAGTCTAGGCAGTTCACGCTAAGATTTTCAGTTAAGCAATTTCTCTCGCACCTAAATTGTTTTATGGGTAATGTGCTGCAGAGTGGCGTAGCCTGGATGCTAAGGTGGATATTCCATGTGGGCCCTAATACATTTTATGCGTTTAATTGGGAGGACATAAATGCAAAAGCAGAGGAACAACAATAATTAGCGGGCTGTTTACACAGATGGCTGCACAAATCTCCGACTCGGCCTTTATGGCACGTTACGGCACAACGACTTGTCGCTGTCTTAGCAGGAGAGCGGGAGGAGACTTTAGCCGCAACCTGACCTGGTGGTCAAGAGTGAACCGGTGGCTAAACCTTGTTTAGCTTAAAGTAGCACTGAAGTACACTATATTACCAAAAGTATTGGAAAACGCCTCCAAATCACTGAATTCAGGTGTTCCAATCACTTCCATGGCCACAGGTGTATAACATCAAGCACCTAGGCATGCAGACTGCTTCTACAAACATTTGTGAAAGAATGGGTCGCTCTCAGGAGCTCAGTGAATTCAAGTGTGGTACCGTGTAGGACGCCACCTGTGCAATAAGTCCATTTGTGAAATTTCCTTGCTACAAAATATGCCCTCGGTCAGCTGTTAGTGGTATTATTACAAAGTGGAAGCAACTGGGAACAACAGCAACTCACATAAAACCACAGAGCGGGGACAGCGCACGCTGAGGTGCACAGTGTGCAGAAGTCGCCAACATTCTGCAGAGTCCAAAGTTACAGACCTCCACACTTTGTGTGGCCTTCAGATTAGCTCAAGAACAGTGCATAGAGAGCTTCATGGAATGGGTTTCCATGGCTGATCAGCTGCATCCAAGCCTTACATCACCAAGTGCAATGCAAAGCATTGGATGCAGAGGCACACCGCCGCTGGACTCTGAGTAGTGGAGCCGTGTCTTCTGGAGTGACGAGTCTGGGTTTGGCGGTTGCCAGGAGAACGGTACCTGTCTGACTGCATTGTGCCAAGTGTAAAGTTTGGTGGAGGGGGGATTATGGTGTGGGGATGTTTTTCAGGGACTGGGCTTGGCTCCTTAGTTCCAATGAAAGGAATCCTTAATGCTTCCACATACAAAGCTATTTTGGACAATTTCATGCTCTCAACCTTGTGTGAACAGTTTGAGGATGGCCCCTTCCTGTTCCAACATGACCATCACAAAGCAAGGCCTATAAAGACCTGTGGGATGAGTTAGAGAGGAGACTGCGTGCCAGGCCTTCTCGTCCAACATCAGTGCCTGACCTCACAAATGCTCTCCTGGAAGAATGGTCAAAAATTTCCATAAACACAAACACATGTCCAGCCTTCCCAAAAGAGTTGAAGCTGTTATAGCTGCAAAGGGTGGGCCAACTCCATAATAAAACCTTTGCTTTAAGAATGGGATGTCATTAAAGTTCATGTGTGTGTAAAGGTAGGCATTCCAGTACTTTTGGCAATATAGTGTTTGAAGTCATTGAAGTAGCATTAGACAGGGTGTAGTCTCATTGCATGTAGGCTGTATACAGTATGGGTAGGGGCAGTTGAATCAGAATGAGGGATGGAACTGCTTTTCTCTCAATGATGAGTAGAACGTCATGAGTTTCTATGGTTTCCAGTTTCTGCATAGGAACCTTTCAGTATTTCATATGGGTCTTCCAAAACACTAGGTTACACACTAACTGAACAGCAAAGTCCCAAAACTCGCTCAGTCTGCGAAACATGTTTTCGGACAAATGCCTGTAGACTTAGCGAGTTCTGGAAATTCAGTGGAAGTTCTTGGTTGGATTACATGGGTATTTAGTGCGTTTTGGTTCCCAGTGCTGTGACACATTATGAGGGAAGCCTGACTTTAAGCCGCTGGCAGTTTCATCTCAGAAACAACAAAAAGTGGACTGAGTGAGATTTACAGTTCAGCTCTTCAATTCTCTTAGAACATCACCTGGCTTGACGCCTTGGGCCTTAACGATACCTACACCTGGGTCACCTTTTAAACTGTTACCTACCTCTTTAATTCTGGAACAGATACTGTTGTGCACAACACAAACTTAGGCCAAAACCTTGAAACATCTTGCTGTGAACCCCATGCAATAATTAAAGAATTTGCCAACATCCTTCAAAAGCTGACTTTACCAGGGAATACCCTTATCATATGGTGATTTATTCCCAACCTGATTCCATGTTTATTTCTTAGCTCATATTCTTAAATCAAGGACATCGTGAAGGTTAAACAAGATGGCGCTTTGATTTAAGTTGACCTCGATCATCAGATGTGTGGAAGCAGGCAAATGATGGTATTAATGAGCCAAATATCTGATATTTTAGATATGTGCTATATTCAGGATTAATGGTCTTTTGAGGTTCTAGGAGCAAACCTTGTGTGCGATTTTCTTATCTTGAGACTACGGTGTCGTGACCAGAAGCCAAAGAACTTGAGGGCAGGCATCGGGAAAACAGAAAGGGCCTTTACTGCATAATACAGAAGCAGGGGAGCAAAGCAGGACTACGAGAGGGCAAAGCAGGAAGCCTCAGCACAGGGACCAGGAGGACAGATGTTACTGACCGGACTGGGAACCGGCTATAACGAGACAAATAGGTACTTAAGTACAAAAAACTAACAAGGGGCCAACGAGAGGCAGCTGGGAGTGATTTCCACATGAGGGTTAGGAACGAGAGGCAGCTGGGAGTGATTTCCACATGAGGGTTAGGAACGAGAGGCAGCTGGGAGTGATTTCCACATGAGGGTTAGGAACGAGAGGCAGCTGGGAGTGATTTCCGCATGAGGGTTAGGAACGAGAGGCAGCTGGGAGTGATTTCCGCATGAGGGTTAGGAATGAGGGGCAGCTGGGAGTGATTTCCGCATGAGGGTTAGGAACGAGAGGCAAACAGGTAACAGGCGTGGCTTGTTAGGGCTGTGGCGGGGAGGAGGCGGGTAGGAAAATGACATAAGGACGGAGACTCACATTTTTCTCAATTCTGCCGTGGCCTGGTGGTCTTCTTGATGGGGGGCAACTTTAACGCCCTTTAAAGCAGATGTCAAAACTCAGCTTTTTAGGTCATCTCGAGATTTCCTTGATGATAAATCTACACGGGAATTTTGTTTTAAGCGATACGTATTATTGCAGCTCTGTTTACATAGACGCTGCTTAAGCTCCTTGTGTTTCTAAGGAATTTCTGCCACTTATTTTCCACAATACGATGGGTCCATTGGCCGCTGGGCTTTTTATCGACATGCTGAACTTCACGCAGGAACCAGTCGGCCTCTGAAATCCAAGTGCACTTTCTTAATCCAATATTGTGTATCTCTAGACGGCAGTGGTCAGGTGTTACACAAATCATGTCACTGCTGATTTAATATACAGTTATTAGAATATCTAATGGCATGCATCATTTTTTTTATGTATTCATGCATGTTTTTTATGTTGTCATGTGTCTATAAAGCATCTCAGGTCCTAGAGGTGTTTCAGTCCCTAGTTAAAGGGATCTGTGGCTTAAAGGTGCCCTTATTTTTATACGCAAACCAATAGCATGTAGCTACACGCTAACAATCCGGCCCGGCTCCGGCATTAAACCGTGAACTGCTTCCCCCCGAAGACCCTCTGGATGCTTTCAAGGAGGGCGAGGCGGCCACTTAACGGGGGGATAACAAGCTAAAAGGCAGGAAGTTGCCAATTTACCCTAAAGAACATTTCGCGGTTGGATAGGCTGAACGGATGTGAGCTGATGGACGATACATTTCACCGCCTCTGCCAGAAAGTCAAAAAAATTATGATAAAAATGCAAATTATGATTCGTTTACAGCAGGGGTCTCAAACCCCAGTCCTGGAGGGGCAGAGCCTTGCACATTTTTGGGTTTACCCTCATTTAACACACCTGATTCAACTCACTGAGCTAATAACCACACAGCACTTGAGCTCAATCATTTGTGGTGGAAAGAATTAAGCTACACAGGACTCCGGCCCTCCAGGACTGGGGTTTGAGACCCCTGGTTTACAGAAATACATCAGGAGATGGAGTGGGGTGGTTACTTGGGCTCGTGCTCTAGGAGATATCTTCTAAGCTTTTAAAACAGACATTAATATACACAGTTTGTCACAAAAAAAACAAAGCACTCTGCTAAGAGAATAGTGGATTTTTGTGAGTAATAATTGCAGCATGTAATTTCAGAGCCATATTTGTCGCAGCCTTGCGACGGTTTGGTGCCCCACCCTGGGTCGTTCCCTGCCTCGTAGCCTGCAGGATTGGCTCCGGACCCCCTTCGTGACCCTGAATAGGTCAAATGGTTTCAGAAGACGGTTGGACGTTTGCAGCAGATGCTGGCTGGTTTTCTTCATCCAGTCAGCTGCCTTCCTCGGCCTCCCCGCCTATGTTAGGAAATGCGTGGAGAGCTTCTCACCTTGACAGACCATCATTTAGGCTCCTGTGCAGCTCCTCCTGCAATTCGAAACCTTATAACCAACCGGAAAACGTCGCAAAATTGCCGCAGGCCCCAATTTCCTACAGATAATCTCATTGGCTTTGACACACCGCCGCGGAATGCCTTACTAGTGCCAATACAGCTGAGTGCAGATTTTGTAAGTTATTTCCATAGTATGGAGAACACCGCTCTGATATTAACACAGCCAAATGTTGTGTATTTTTATTGTAATTTTGCCATTTTGGAATAAACGGCCATCACAGTTTATTCCATGTTCCATATTTTAAGTCAGTTGTGCTTAATTAAGCAAGTAAATGCTACAATGTGAGCCGGGGCACTTCTGTGATTTTGCTCCTCAGGTTTTGCACATGGGTTGAAAAAAACACCTAAGTTGGTGTTACAATAATTATGTTTCACCCTGTGATTTGCTAGCTAACGAGTGACTTACTAGCTAACGTATGATTCACTAGCTAACGTGTGACTGCCTAGCTAACGCAGGGGCATAACTGAGCACTGGAGGGGCTGAGGTGTCCACCCATTTCCCCATGTCCAGGGGGCTGTACTGGCTGGACTTGATTATTAGGGGGGTCATAACCCTCCCGTAATTTACGCCCATGAACTAATGTGTGATTTCCTGTGGGTGATTCGCTCAGTCCAGCATGTTACGCTGAACCAGAAAGCCCCAAAATATATATGCGCCTAAATTCTGTTTGCTACAATGTGTCAGGGCCGAAACCAAAAATATGTTTCTAAATTTGCTTTCTGCGCTGTTTGTGGAAATTGCGGAAGCTATTGTCTATGCCGCTTGGCCGGCTCCGGTGTGGAACGCCGGCCCTCTGCCTCTCCAAACGATGCCTGCGATTCAGGCAGAAATATAAATATACCCCACAAGCCTACATTATTAATGTTTCTGCTGTGTAACATTGGCTCTGCAAATCGCACTGGGAGCCACCAGTGTCTTGTGATGCCATTTTGCAGCCGTAATATAACTATCAACTATCTAAGAGCACCCAGATTCTCGTTCTGGTCGGCAGAGCCTCAAACACCCCCCTCCCTCTGCCGCTAATCACGTTCCATCGTCTGTGTGGCATGAAAGCAATATGGCACAGCGCCGTTCGGATGAAAAACGGCACGACTACATGTTCCTTAAATCTGAAACGGGCCTGCTGTGTCTGTATCACTCGCCCAGAAGATGCTGGTCGACGTGAAGTTGGAATATTTTTGCCGTTCCTACATCCCCCTGCATCATTCTGAACAGAATGCTACATTGTAAAAAAAAAATAGGGCACGTATCCCACAATGCACTGGTATGGACATTCCCCGTGGCTGCCATTTGATTTCAAAGCTGGTTGTTGCTTTGAAGCTTCGATACGTCGGCCGCCAGGGCCAGAAGAGGATACGTCTATGTAAGCGAGGCATGAATGAGAGGACACCATCTTGCAGGGACATTAATTATTCGGTAACAGGCCTCAGTTCCTAGGGGATTTCAGTCACGAGTTTTGTTTGTTCCGTGTGTAGAGACATGCTATACAGCGGC
>JAODKM010000478.1:0-11414 GCA_026780845.1 Petrocephalus sullivani
GCGGCAGCGGAGGACGCTGCGCTAGGTGGGGCCGCATGGAGCGGGGGAGTGGGGCATTGGCGAGGGGGGGTGGGGGGGTGTCTCGGCGTACTGAGTCAGTGCGAGGGAGAATGACCTCTATCCGCAGAGAGCCAGGCTGTGCCATCCATCTCAATTCATTAGGCGTGACGGGATTTTACCGCAGCGCGATTACATTACTCAGGCAAATTAAACCGTCTGTGGAGATTCTACTATAATGTTGCTCAATTTTCCATAGATAAGTATCTTCAGATCAGGTAGTATAATGATAATAATAATAATGATACTTTATTGATCCCCGTGGGGAAATTCTCTTCTCTCCTCCCCACCTTGCTCTCCACAGCACACATGTAGCTGAGAGTAAGCTTGGCAGCAAAGGGCAGCCACCTGCAATGGGGGCCATGGAGCTGGGGGTT
This sequence comes from Petrocephalus sullivani, assembly GCA_026780845.1. Taxonomy (NCBI): domain Eukaryota; kingdom Metazoa; phylum Chordata; class Actinopteri; order Osteoglossiformes; family Mormyridae; genus Petrocephalus; species Petrocephalus sullivani. The sequence continues at coordinate 435 of JAODKM010000478.1, forward strand.
AAGGGCCCGGCTCAAGGGCTCACAGACGTGCCGGGTTCGAACTGACAGCACTCCAATCAAAGGCACCGGGGCTTGGCCTGCTGAGCCACAGGCTGTATAAGGACACACCATTACCATACCACCACATCGTATTTCGAATGTCTCTTTTATGTTAAGTTAGAAATGTGCACGATGTTGGCTCTGGTTTAAATACCGACGGAGGGTGTCTAGGCTCTACACCATTACCAAATGTGTAATGAGAGCACTACGTCAGCATGAGCATCCGGAGGGGCCCTGAACCAGGACCGCACACTTTCCGTCCTGCAGAGCTGATGCCACGGTCCCATGTCAGTAACGCGCATGTTGATAGCGGTACACCGATGTGGAAATTTCGACCGATGCCGTGCAAAGCAGTGCAAATGAAGACTACAGATAAATACAAGTAAGTTACAGATAAAGTAACCGAATGACGTTAATTGTCAAAAATGTCCAAGAGGTTGGACGTTCCAGGAAGCGCCGTTGGATAAGTACTGAAGAAATGGAAGCTACTCCACACCTGCCCAGACCAGGCCGATCCTGGGAGCTACGGGCACAGGGGATACATGCTGAAAAGCTGGGAGGTGCTAAGAGCTGTTACTGCAGCCAAAGGCTGCTCTGCCAGACACTAGTGTGTAGGCTTTGGATACTCATCCATCCATCCATCCATCCTTCCACCCACCCGTCCATCCAGTCTCGGTACCCGCTAGCCATATGCAGGGTCTCAGGCAACTCTGATCATTTTAAGGGGGACTCAAAACTCTAGAATGGCAATGTACATGTACATTTAAACCATTTGCCTATCTAGTTAAACTTACTAGAACTATATACCTGTTAATATCATGAAAGCCGATAGTGGATCCAACTCCAGAATAACCAGTCCCTCTCTAGTGTTCTTTCTGTTTATCAAGTGGCCGGTTACCAGGCAGGAACTAAAAGGTAACCTGGAAACGAATACTTTCAGGGCTCTGTTGCAGTACATTGCAACACGTTTGTGAATTACAATGGGAAGCCAGTTCCTCGTGTGAAAAGGGTCTGCATTTAATGAACTGAGAGCATGACAGGACTGGGTCATGAGTGTCATGAAACAAGGTGAACATTAAGGGGCATTGTAAAGTGCAGAAACCATGACTAAGAATCAGAATCGATTCTCTCAGCATTCAGACTTTCTCAAGTTCATAAAGAATGGCAGAAAATCAATTTTGATAATTAAGAATAAGAAAAGTTATTTATATTTAATATGTTACAGGGTATGATTACTTTTAAAAAGATGGATTTTTCACATTTCACATTTTTGGACCTGGGCAGGTAATTTACAGTTGCTGTAAACTTACTATAGCATTCAAATTAATTAAGTTATTATACTCTAATTTTTAATAGCATAGTTTGAAAAGGCATCAAAATTTTACCAAAGTTCACTCTTTATGAAAGTCAACTGAACACTAACCATTTCATTTATATTTTGTATCTGTGTTGTGTATTTTTAAAGATTATTACTTTAGATGCTTATTTACTGTAATTCTGTCTGTACTGCAGTGCTGATTGGGGAGCTTCCCTGTACAGCGACCATAGAGGACACAGTTCAGTTAAATGTCTTGTTCCCTGTCTTTATCATCCTGAGGGACCAACCACTTCCGGAAAGGGGGCCGCCGGATCCGTACTGGGTTGGTTTCTGATCCGTGGGGCTGGTCCGCCCCCTCAGGCTCGGGTGACCGGCCATGTGAGCAGCCCGGACAGGCAGGGGGCAGGGTGCCGTGGCAGTATTACGCGAGGACAGACCACGCTTGGGTTTATGTGTAGCTTTCTGTGCGCTTTCCGTTCTGCAGAGCTGATGTGACGGTCAGTAACGCGCATGATGGTAGTGCTGTACTGCATACAGTGGTACTTTGAAATCCTTACCACAAAATTAGTTGGGACCCCTCCCGCCCACTTTGCGAATTTTACCGCCAAGTTTTCAAAATGCTGGAGTAGTGCTGCTTTTGAAAATACTATATACTACAGTATAATGTCTGGACAGTGTGAGAACTAAATATGCGGATGACCCTCCTCATACAGCTACTCACCATGACAACAACAAAACAAAACAACTCTTTCCTCCTCTACTCGTACTTGGTTGACCTCTGCACTATGAAAGTCAGTGCTGCCACCTACTGGAAACACCTAGTCAACACACCTTCCAGCACAAACCCCTAATGTCAAAATTTCCGTTAGTCACCCAGTGCGTGGACCAAAAAAGGTAGGGGTAAGTGGGAAGTATGAATTAGCCTTAAGTGACCTCCGCTATCCCTGACTCCAGCAGTCTGCCTACGCTGCCCAGACGTGCACCACTGCCCCCACCCCGAGCCAACATGCCTGCCTGCCCCCATCAGCTTTTATGGCTTTCCACACTACATGTGCTCAATGGGGAAGAGAAACAGGAGGGAACTGAGGGTTACAGCCATGCAGTGAAGCGTAAACATCTATCCTGGGAGGAATTATGCTCATATCAACACTTAATTACTTAATTTCTTATTACAAACTTGATTTTGGGGCTTTGGAGGCTGCTATTAATAACATATATAAAACATTATCATTAATAATAAAGAAATCATTATTTACTCTAAGTGATCGCAATTCACTAAACAATGCACAAAGAACAACCAAATAATATTTGCATTTATTTACATCTCCAGCATTTGGCAGACACCCTTAGCCAGAGCGTCTTACATAAGTGATTAAAGACTCCATTAGTGAATAATAATACTAATACTAATGGTGTTTTTACACACTATTTAAAATGAAAGCAGCTAGGTCAGGGAGACATATATGCATGCGAGTGACTCACCTCGCTCCATAGCCGACTATATACTGCGGCACCTTCAAACAATCCAAAAGCACACGCAGCATGTTGGCGCTGTGCAGCGTCGCGTCCCGCGCTGGCCTCCCAGCCGGCCTCCCGGTCGGCCCCCGTCTCCCTCCGTCTCCCAGCGACTCCCGCACAGCGAGACGGGCGCTGCCCAGATAGTCCCCGCCCACTCACACCCGGTCCCCGTCACCCCTGCCCACCCCTCCTCGCTTTGAACTCCGAGTGGAAAAACAGCAACGTCAAGGGATTAAAACACCGTAAATAACTAGTAACCACAACCAGGGGAAATATCAGCGGATCACAGCCAAACCCGGGGCACCGTCAGCCAGAGGCAACAAGGCGAGAGTGTGACCCTCATATGGGGACAGCAGTAAGGGCATCACTGGGATGGTCTCTTCCCAAGAAGGTGGGAGAGGAGACCTTGCTGACAACAGCCCTGGGTCTCCAGAGGCTGAGAAGGGAAACGTGCCCTTACACAGCAAGCAATGCCTCCGTGACTCTGAAACACGGCAGGACACAGAGAAAACAGGCACAGAGTTACAGATGAAAATGGTAACGGCATCAGTGTCTGTAGTCGGCGTCAGAAATCCGGTGAAATTCGGTAAGCAGTCGGCACCAGTTACTGCCTTCGGGTTATAATCCCAGAGAGCCTCGAAAGGCATTAGACTAAATACTCCATGTCCTGGTACAAAACTGCAGTTCAGAACACAAAAAGTAATCTGAAAGTGCTTACAAGCATGTTCAATGTGATTGGAAACAATCGAGAACTGGAGTAAACTAGGGAGGCTGTCCAGCATGTCCGAACTGGCCCACGGCACCAGCAGGCTGCCTGCATCTCGCCCAGACCGGCGTCACCCTTTGCTAATACTGACACGCTGTTTACAGGAGACAGCCAGCAAAGGCATGTCGTCTTAGCCTTAGACTGGAGGGGGGAAAGGCAGCAAGACATCTCATCCGCATCATGGTGCCCTCTACTGAACTGGGGTGCCAGGGTTTTATTTAGGAGAAGGGAGCCCAGTCACTACCAGCTGTCCAGCAAGAAATCCAAGCACTAATCCAGTTCAAAAACATAACATTTTGTATAATTCATATATGTCCAAAAATGATTTCTGTTGACACCCATGTATTTCTACAACCGATATGATTTCTCTTCACTCACAGACTTTCTACAAAAGTTTTTCTTAAACTAGTTTTAAAAAACCGTGACCTCATTTCTAGATTCAGGCCAGCTAGGCCCAAATTATAAATTGTATTGTAGTGAATAAATGATTCAGAGTACAGAGCTGGTGTAATTAACATCACGCACCAGCCTTTAAAGGGCGGTGGGCCATAACAGGATATGAGGTCATAAATATCCTGGGTGGGAGAGGGGAGGGGCCTCACCATAACTGCCAGTGGGAATTAGCAGCCACATTTCATCACACCTATACAAGCAAAACAAAGACGCACTTAACACTGTTACACAGTGAAAAACTGTGCCTGTGCCACCGTGTTAAGCTCCCAGGCACCATTAAAATACACACACTGTAAAACATTCAGTTTAATTCATTCTTCCACTGTAATTCATACACAGGAGCTCTGCAGCAGACATCAATTCCAGGCCCCAGAGTACCCATTTAAAATTAAGATTATTCCGAAGTTTTCCAGCCAAGTAACTAAGTACGGCAGTGCAGATTTACACAGAATCGCACAGGCCAGTGAAGTTTGCGGATGTTGGCCTCAGCTGAATATCAGAATGAAGAGACACCTTCCCCACCATCTGCTATGGCCCCCATGGGGGGAGCGGTATGGGGGCTGAGGGAGGTGTGGAAAAAACAGGTCACAGCTGCCAAAGGTCCGAGCAGCCCTGGTACGATAATGAGAATCGCCGCACGGTGCTGACAGGTTACACGAGCCAAGAGGGCCCCCCCAGGCCCACAGCGGGGAGTCCATTATACACTTTGATACAAATACAGGCCAGTCTTACATTTGATTGATAATTTCAAAGTATATACTCCCCACACAGTCATAGGCTTGGAAGTAGATCCCGGAAATCAGTAAGTGCAAGGATGCTGATTTATTTATTTTCCGGAGGGCCCCATGCTCGCTTATCCGAAAGTGCGCCGTGGATCAGTGCTTTTGGCTGCTGAAGCTAGCACATTCATAAGAAAGGCCAGCTGGCAACATAAACCAGGAAGGACCAGCAGGGGGCCCCCCTGAGCGGCGCACACGGCCACGCCCACGCAGCTCCTGGCTGGTTCTCCCTTCACAGCCCGTCCTTCAGAAGAGCCCGTTTCGCTCCACTCATCCTTGTCTTTTGCATCCCCAGCCCTTCTCACTTCCTCCTCATGGTTCTCCACACAGGTTCTACACCATTAGTGTTTGACATCTGGCACATTTGATTTCCAAACCCACTTCACATTGTTCAGGGCATAGTGCAGACTTACCCTAGGTAGGCCTCATTCCCCACCTCCTCTGAAAGCATTGGGTCAGGTAATAAATTTATTAGTAAATATGGCGTCTCACTTTTCCTTTAGACAGCATTTAAGCAAGAAATGTCAAAAGCAGGCCGACCTCTGTACAGTTGATTCCATAAAGCGACAACATGTACTGGCAATCTAACGGCATCAGCCACAAGTTCAATAACCCCGAAGGTGCCATGTGCTCCACTTAGGGTCTACAAGACACCAAGCGTTGTCCGTTTTTTTGCCTGTATCCGTTTGGGCTTGTAATTAGGCAACCTGATGAGGTTTCCCTTCATCCTGAGAGCAGCCAGTATTGCCATATGGGAGAAGTGAGATGATTTTGTTGGTTTAGCACATTCCAGGCACCCATCCCATGTCAGAGTTAGGGCACGATGAGGTGAAATGCGCATTTTAAACCCTTATTCTGGTGCCTTTTTTCTGGTCCACATTTGAAAACTTGCATTACTATACGGGCACGCTTGGTATTCATCTTTCCATAAGTGAGTTCCTCCCGACACTCTGGCCACCAACAAGGATCTGAGGTCCAGATGGCGGCTCTTTCTGATGAAGCTGAAGGCATCTCGCAGCCTTCGTCCCAGCAGGACGCCCAAGTCCACGCAGAGGCAGAGGAAGGAAGCCTGGGAGAGCTGGCACAAGCCAACTTACCGTCCGTTTCCTCCCAGGATTCGGACGGACTTACTAGCTAACTACATCATCCAGATTAAGAAAGGCGGGTGTACATAAGCATATCACAAGCAGCTTAGGGAAGTTTCGCTAGTGAAATATTATAAAATATAAAGTTATGCAATGTTTCACATAACCCGTAACCCCACTTCATCATTTTTACTGGATATCCTAGATGTGCTACTTTCTGCTGCTTGTCCTAGAACAGGGCCAGCCTTCTAGACATGTTTAATTAAGCCTGATGCTAATCAATAGGGCTATTGTGGGAAAGGAGATAACCTGTTCAGTGTAGGTCCCGAATCTCATCCTACTTTGAACCCAAACCTGTTTTTTAGCAGCTGACAACAAAGTGTCTGTTTATATGTGGTGTCCCAGCTCCTCTTTGGATAAGTGGCACACAGCCGTAAGGCACTGCCTATCCTACAGTGGCCCAAATACCCCAGCAGGACCGTACGCGAGGCATGAGGGGAAGGTGACGGGAGATTCAGTAAAAAGAAAAGATGTTGGGTAGCTATAATCTTACACACACACACACGCGCGTGTGAAATGTTACCACTTATTACTGTGCAATCTGTATCTTTAATGCAGTGTTTCTCAAACCAGTCCTTGGGGACCCCCAGGGAGCCGGGGGGAGAGCAAAGATATGGACTGTCTGAGGCCAGTGGCTCTTCCGCACTGGCCGTGCAGTCCAGCTCCCAGACTACTGTAGACAGAGTACAAGCAAGCCATGACACCACCATAGAACTGGCATAACTTGCAGGAAATTACCTCCCTTCAGTAAAGTGCATTGCTGAATTTCCCATAGCTTGCTCAAACAATTCTTCCCCATCTTCTCCCCCATCCATGTCTTCTCCCCTTCCTACATTTACACCCCCATACCACATACAGTCCAAATTGCCGGGGGCGGCTTATGGGCTCCGCAGGGGCAGAGACCCCAGTGCCACCATAACCAGGGAACTGCGGTGACGAGTTAGCCGAGTGCCACAGACACGTCAAGGGAAAGCAATCAGAAAAGCATTCATACACAAATGTAAAAATCACTCCCCACAACAACCCTCGAGACATGGAGGGTGACTAAATATTTGAAGAAAGGACTGTACTTAAGAAATAAGTTTTTTAATTATTTTCAGCGTGCACACAAACAGTATTTCATTGGCCCATTTGCATTATCTTCAATGTTTATCACGGGGACGTTGGATATTTCCACCCGGAAAATATTCGGTGCCTTACCGAGGTGTTATTTTTGTCACTACCCGATCCGTATGTGAATTCTCATTTTACAGAGTGCTTTGGGAAAACTCATTATTCATGAGAAGCACAATCTGACTGGCCAGTGACTTGGACAGAATGCCGAAGAAACCAGGTCCCATAAGTCTGAATACTATTAGCCTAAGATAAGGAATTTAGATATAAGAATTTACTGCGACTGTGTTCCAATGCTTACAAATTTACAGTCATACTGTGGATTAGCATCTTACGACAGATGGATTCCTTTTTGAATAATGACGTCCCCACACTTTAATTCATGGATAAAGTTGGACTTTACAGAAAAAGAGCAAAAATACCCCAAACGGAATGTAGACTAAAGCTCAGACTGCAAACAATGATTCAGTTAAGGGTTGATTAATTGTCAATAGTTGTTTTGAAAGGTTACATAAAGTTATCAAGACTTATCTCCATGGATTCTGTAAGGATTGTGAAATCAGACAATTAAGTGAGATGAAAATGGCCACAAAAGACAGAAATGACAAAAGAACTGACTATTTAGGTAGAACACAGGCAGGACGAGGAAGTATGAACAGGTAAATAGCGATAATGCTTTTATAATGCAAGTGGAATGAATATGCAATGTGCTGCTATGCCTCTTTAGAGCCTCTGCAGTGCACCATAATGCCGACTATATGGCACTGCTATGAATGTGCTGCAGCAGTCAGGCAGACTGTAAGCAAAAGGACACATGAAATGGCAGAGAGACGTCACTGGCCCATTACCAGACCTGCTCTGTCCTAACCAGGCCCAGGGAAAGAAAGCAAAAGGGGAGTGACTGCTTCTGAATGCCTTAGTGGGGCTCCGGGCCGCTGCAAGCTGCCGGAACCAGTCGCCAGGGCGTAAGATCCTCGGGCTGGCAGCATTATTCATCGTTTATTCAAAACAAATTGTGCCTTTTTCATTGTATTTTGGACATAACGGGTTCAGTGTGTTAAGTCCTTTGGTTTTTTATTAATAACTAAATTAAGAATTATTTCGGGTTTCATTTTGGTGGCAGAAAGTGGGACATCAAGCGCTTTCATCTGATATCCCCATTTCACCCCAAAATATCACCCCGAGATATATTCCATTTGCCGCATTTAGCCACCGAGAGCGCGAGGGTGGTGCAGGTCTGTCCGGCACTGCATGGGCCCCTGTGACTCCCACAGCTGCGGTCTGTTACCCGGTGCCTAGTCTACCTCTGCGTGGCGCCTTACGGCGAGCCGTAGCTGAGGCTTCCACACCAATCGCTGTGCTCGTTCGGGAGCATTTTCTTCCCCTCGTTTTTAGTGGTCTGGCTGCAGTCGGCACACTTGCCAAATGTAGCCAGTGCTGAAATCAGCCGACTGTCTGTGGTCTTTTTTGCAGAGGATGACATCATTCTTTCTATAGGCGCCTGGAACGTCGCATCTGTTTATAGAGTTTCTAGCAGACCCTTAAACGTCGGATCTGCGAGCCTTTCCCACACTGTTTTTGGGAACCTGTTTAGAAAAAAAAAAAGTAGAAAGTGGGTGAGTGTTTTTCTGAAATTGCGAAGGTCTGTTCATTCATGATACTTATTGTTTAAATAAGACAATACTCACCCTCATCCGGTGGAATCTCTTTCAAAGCCTCCTGTTCATATTCTGGAACATCGCTCTTCTCGTTCGGATCAAACATACCTGTCATGAAGTAAGCAAGAGGTAGCAGAAGTAGACTGATGAGTAAGCAATACATTATAGCATATTCCGTCTGATAAAGCGATTTGCTTACAGTAGGCGTGCCAGCTGCTAGCGCATTTCGTCTTGCTGCTTGCAGGCATGCAACACCGCATGCAACACCGCATGCAACACCGCATGCTTACGACAAGAGACATCTGCACAGGTGCTAGTCCCCAAAGACACGTTCATAAGGTGTGCAGCATCAGCGGACGCACTGGGGACTGTGTCACCATCTCCTAAAAGGTCAGTAAGGAAGCATATTTCAGGTGACGTCATAGTGACTTGCACTACGTAAGTAATGTGAATACATACCTAGATAATTCTACCAGTGCTCACAGAGAAGCCCCCGTACTAGCTCTGCTTTTTGCTAGTCCTGTTGTTAGCCACGTGCATTAGCCTTCTGGTGTAATAGGCATCCCGCCTGGCTGAGATGCAGTCCACCAGCTGTGTTATGTTGTAGGCCTTAAGCCTGTCAAAGATTTTGTATTTCAGCATCCTCTCTGCGCTTTCCATGAGGATATCAGTGTTACTCCTGCGTGTAAGAAGGTGGGATCGCAGACAGTCCAAACCTCACACCTCTTGAAAACTGACGCCAGATGGTCTGAATACTTTTGGTATTTCTTAACTGTTCTATTGATTCAGTATTAGAATGTATTCACTGATGGAGACTTCTGAACACTTACGTAAGTCGCTCTAACTAAGGGCGTCTGCCAAATGCAGAAAATGTAAATGTGGAGTCCTGAACTGCTTGAAGGCATGAGGCCTCCTGATCCAGTGGAAAACTTACATAAACTGTTTTTTTCAAAATTTTACATGTTGCAGATCATTTTTTTTTTTGGGCCCCGTTGTGTGAGTCCCACAGCTATCCCTGCATCGCTTGCAGCATGTGGAAGACACAGGGGATGGGCTGGGATTCAGTGTGTGTCTTTCACAGCCTGACAATCAGCTGTCATGACCACCTGCGGGCCAAGCTTTCCCCTTCCTCTGGAAGGATGGATTTCAACAACTTGAGGCCTGCACTGATAGCACTGTGTAACTCAGTGTAACTCAGGTTGTGCTCAAGACTCCCAAAGGCAGCTCACCAGCAGCTGAGGGCGTCAGGAGTAGAAATGTCCTGCTGCTCAGTCGGTCAGTTTCCGGAGGAATCTATGGAGATCATTTCTCCACGGTGCCTAATCTGAGTGTGAACATGCTTCATCAGTGGACTACAGATGTCAATGACGGCTTGACCTCAGTCCCAGCACATCTTACCACGGGTCCCGCCTTGCTCTTCATTGTAGGCATGAAGATGTTCCTGGGGCTCGCGCAGCATGGGAATGCCCAGAGGTTTCGCCATAGGTCCTCTTGAAGATGCTATAAGATAATCTGCAATGAAAATAAATTTACTCAAGATTTACTCAATAATGGCTAATCTCAGTGTACCTTGGGATGTGCTCCTCCTTGCACATGAACAGTATTATAGCAGGACCATAGACAGAGGTAATTTAAAGAACAGGCTGAATTCCTCAGATATGTCAGATTATTAATTTTCATAAAAACTAACCTGAAACAAAAATAAAGACCAGGGCAGATGGGGCGATCAGATACACACAGAAGTCAGTCGTCTCCTCCTGAAGGTCACATTTCAGCGTGCTCACAGCGGACAAGGAAAAGTGGCTATTGGCAAACAGTTTCCCTGGAGACATCACGGTACTGCAAGGCTTTAGCACAGGTCAGCTGACGGTCATGGCGATTGTGGAAGGACAATTTAAAGTAGCGGTAGGCCGGGGTTGGGAGGCATTGTTATGTCCCCTGGTTCTGTTATTTTGGGGATGGAGCTGTGTGGCCTTGGAGAACTGGGCTGAAGGGAACATGGCCGGGGGGGGGAGAAAGGGGGCCTGCAGGGATGTAGATGCTATACTATGCTATACGCAGTTTGTTATATGGTACTGTTTGAACATATAAGCAAGCTGTGTATCCGTAAGGGTTTGTATATGCTTATGCTGAAGTCTTTATTTAGGGAATGTAGGGTTGTGGTTTCCCTTACTGATAGTGTTGTGAGCCA